>JAKSZT010054573.1:718988-752985 GCA_026826555.1 Tolypeutes matacus
AATGTCCTCCAGGTTCATCCATGTTGCCATATGCTTTATAACTTCATTTCTTCTTACAGCTACATAATATTCCATCGTGTGACTAGACCACAGTTTGTTTATCCATTCATCTGTTGATGGACACCTGGGTTGTTTCCAACTTTTGGCAATGGTGAATAATGTGGCTATGAACATTGGTGTGCAGACGTCTGTTCGTGTCACTGCTCTCAGTTCTTCTGGGTATATACCCAGAAGTGGTATTGCAGGGTCACATGGCAAGTCTATATTCAACTTCTTTAGGAACTGCCAAACAGTCCTCCATAGTGGTTGTACCATCCTGCATTCCCACCAACAGTGAAGAAGTGTTCCTATCTCTCCACATCCTCTCCAACACTTGTAGTTCTCTGTCTTTAATAGTGGCCATTCTGATAGGTGTGAAACAATATCTCATTGTAGTTTTGATTTGCATTTCCCTAATCATGAGTGATGTTGAGCATTTCTTCATGTGTTATTTTGCCATTTGTATTTCTTTGGAGAAATGTCTATTCAATTCTTGTGCCCATTTTTTAATTGGGTCATTTGTCTTTTTATTGTTGAGTTGTAACATCTCTTTATATATATCCTGGATATTAAACCCTTATCAGATATGTGACTTCCAAATATTTTTTCCCATTGAGTTGGCTGCCTTTTCACCATTCTGACAAATTCCTGTGAGGTGCAAAAGTGTTTAATTTTGAGGAGGTCCCATTTATCTACTTTTTCTTTTGTTGCACGTGCTTTGGGTGTGAGGTCCAAGAAACCACCACCTACTACAAGGTCTTGAAGATGTTTCCCTACATTTTCTTCCAGTAGTTTTATGGTCCTGGCTTTTATATTTAGATCTTTGATCCATTTTGAGTTGATTCTTGTATAGGGGGTGAGATAGGGGTCCTCTTTCATTCTTTTGGTTATAGATATCCAATTCTCCTAACACCGTTTGTTGAAGAGACTGTTTTGTCCCGCCAGTTGCCTATAGAGGTAAAGGTTTATTTCCGGGTTCTCAATTCTATTCCACTGATTGATATGTCTATCTTTATCCCAGTACCATGCTGTTTTGACCACTGTAGCTTTATAATATGTTTCAAGGTCAGGTAGTGAAATTCCTCCCATGTCACTCTTCTTTTTTAGAATACTTTTGGCTATTCGCGTGCACTTACCCTTCCAGATGAATTTGGTAATTGCCTTCTCTAATTCTGTAAAGTAAGCTGTTGGGATTTTGATTGGTATTGCATTGAATCTATAAATCAGTTTGGGCAAGATTGACATCTTCACAATATTTATTCTTCCAATCCATGAACACGGAATGTCTTTCCATTTGTTTAGGTCTTTTTAAATTTCTTTAAGCATTATTTTGTAGTTTTCTGCATACAGGTCCTGTACTTCCTTGGTTAAATTAACTCCTAGGTATTTGAGTCTTTTTGTTGCTATTGAAAATGGAATTTTCCTCCTGATTTCCTCCTCAGATTGTTCAGTACTAGTGTACAAAAACATTACTGATTTTTGCGTGTTGATCTTATATCCTGCCACTTTGCTGAACTCATTTATTAGTTCAAGTAGCTTTGTTGTAGATACTTCAGGATTTTCTAAATACAGGATCATGTCATCCACAAACAGTGAGAGTTTTACTTCCTCTTTTCCTATTTGGATGCCTTTAATTTTTTTTGTGTTGTCTAATTGCCCTCACTAGAACTTCTAGTACAATGTTGAATAACAATGGTGACAGTGGGCATCCTTGTCTTGTTCCTGATCTTGGGGGAAAGCTTTCAACCTTTCCCCATTGAGTATGATGTTGGCTGTGGGTTTTTCATATATGCCTTTTATCATATTGAGGAATTTTCCTTTTATTCCTATCTTTTGAAGTATTTTTATCAAAAAAGGATGTTGGATTTTGTCGAATGCCTTTTCTGCATATATTGAGATGATCATGTGGTTTTTTTCCTTCAATTTGTTAATGTGGTGTTTTACATTGATTGCTTTTCTTATGTTGAACCAGCCTTGCATGCCAGGAATAAATCCCACTTGGTCGTGATGTATAAGTCTTTTGATATGCTGTTGGATTCGATTTGCAAGTATTTTGTTGAGAATTTTTGCATCTATGTTCATGAGAGAGATTGGTCTGTAATTTTCTTTTCTTGTGGAATCTTTATCTGGCTTTGGTATTAGGGTGATGTTGGTTTCATAAAATGTGTTGGGTAATTTTCCCTCCTCTTCAATTTTTTGGAAGAGTTTAAACAGGATTGGTGTTAATTCTTTTAGAAATGCTTGGTAGAACTCACCTGTGAAGCCATCTGGTCCTGGTCTTTTCTTTGCTGGGAGATTTTTGATGACAGATTCAATCTCCTTAATTGTGATTGGTTTGTTAAGTTCTTGTATTTCTTGTTGTCAGTGTAGGTTGGTTATGAGTTTCTAGAAATTTGTCCATTTCATCCAGGTTGTCTAGTTTGTTGGCATATAGTTTCTCATAATATCCTCTTATGATTCTTTTTAATTCTGTGAGGTCATTTGTAATTTCCCCCCTTTCATTTCTGATTGTATTTATTTGCATCTTCTCTCTTTTTTTCTTTGTTAGTCTAGCGAGGGTTTTGTCAATTTTATTGATCTTCTCAAAGACCCAGCTTTTGGTTTTGTTGATTTTCTCTATTGCTTTTTTGTTCTCAATTTCATTTATTTCTGCTCTCATCTTTATTATTTCTTTCCTTCTTTTTGCTTTGGGATTGGTTTGCTGTTCTTTTTCTAGTTTCTCAAGTTGTTCAGTTAAATCTTTGAGTTTAGCTCTTTCTTGTTTCTTAATATAGGCATTTAGGGCTATAAATTTCCCTCTCAAGACTGCCTTTGCTGTATCCCATAAGTTTTGATATGTTGTGTTCTCATTTTCATTTGTCTCAATATATTTACTGATTTCACTTGCAATTTCTTCTTTGACCCACCGATTATTTAGGAGTGTGTTGTTCAGTCTCCACACATTTGCAAATTTCCTTTTTTTCCTGTCTGTTATTGATTTCTAGTTTCATTCCATTATGATCTGACAAGGTGCTTTGTAAAATTTCAATCTTTTTATATTTATTGAGAGCTCTATTGTGACCTAACATGTGGTCTATCCTGGAGAAAGATCCATGGGCACTTGAGAAGAATGTATAACCCGCTGAGTTTGGATGCAGTGTTCTGTATATGTCTGTTAGGTCTAACTTGTTTATCATATTTTTCAAGTTCTCTGTTTCCTTGTTGATCTTCTGTCTAGTTGTTCTATCTAATGATGTGAGAGGGGTGTTGAAGTCTCCAACGATTACTGTAGAAATGTCTATTTCTCCCTTCAGTTTTGCCAGAGTTTGTCTCATATATTTTGGGGCACCCTTGTTAGGTGCGTAGATATTTATGACTGTTATATCTTCCTGGAGGATCGTCCCTTTTATTAATATATAATGGCCTTCCGCATCTCTTATCACTTTTTTGCATTTGAAGTCTGTTTTGTCTGATATTAGTATAGCTACCCCTGCTCTTTTCTGTTTACTATTCGCATGGAGTATCTTTTTCCAACCTTTTACTTTCAGCCGGTTTGTATCCTTGTGTCTGAGGTGAGTTTCTTGTAAGCAGCATATGGATGGCTCATGTTTTTTTATCCATTCTGTCAGCCTGTATCTTTTGATTGGGGAATTTAATCCATTTACATTCAGTGATATTACTGAAAATGCCCTATTTATTTCCTCCATTTTATTCTTTGGTTTTCATATGTCATCTTATTTTTGTCTCTGTTTTTACTCTTTTGGTGTTCCTTTCTGCTTTTCTTTCTTCTCTACTCTCCTCCAAGCCTCTCCCTCCTGTCTTTTTCTTTCAGGTTCTAAGGCTTCCTTTAATATTTCCTGCAAAGGTGGATTCTTTTTTGCAAACTCTCTTAGTTTCTGTTTGTTTGTGAATACTTTATATTCACCTTCATATTTGAAGGACAGTTTTGCTGGATAAAGAATTCTCGACTGGCAGTTTTTCTCTTTCAGTTTCCTAATTGTATCATACCTCTGTCTTCTTGCCTCCATGGTTTCGGAAGAGAAATCTGCAAGAAGTCTTACTGGACGTCCTTTGTACGTGATCGTTTGCTTCTCTCTTGCTGCTCTGAGAATTTTCTCTTTATCTTTTACATTTGACATTCTGAATAATATGTGTCTCGGCATAGGTCTATTTGGATTTATTCTTATTGGGGTACGGTGTGCTTCTTGGACATGAAAGTTCATTTCTTTCGTGAGAGTTGGGAAATTTTCAGCTTTTATTTCCTCAAATACTCTTTCTGCCCCTTTTCCTTTCTCTTCTCCTTCTGGAACTCCCATGACACGTATGTTCTTGTGTTTTGTGTTGTCATTCAACTCTCTGAGCCCCTGCTCAATTTTTTCCATTCTTTTCTCTCTCTGTTCTTTTCTCTCTTCAATTTTAGCTGCTATGTCTTCAGTATCACTTATTCTTTCTTCTATCATTTAGAGTCTGCTGTTGTATGCTTCAAATGTATTTTTGACTTCACCTATTGTGTTTTTCATTCCCATGAACTCCGTTACTTTTCTGTTCATGATTTCAAATTCTTCTTTACGTTCGCGCAATGATTTCTTGATGTCATTGATCTCTTTAACTATGTTCTCTTTCATCTCATTAATTTGATTTTGGAAATGTGTGCTCATCTCACTGATTAGTTCTCTCAAATTCTGCATCTCTTCTGGGACTTTGCTGTATTTTCTTGGGCCATGTCTTCTGTTTTCTTAGTATGGCTTGTAATTTTTTGCTGGTGCTTAGGCATCTGATTAGTTTGTATTTTACTTAGATGCTCTATCTCTTTCTCTTTTATGGGGTTTTAGTGGCAGGAGGCTGTGAGTTACCACCGCTCTTTGATTTTTGGCTCAACCTTGATTGTTAGAATTGTTCTGCTGGTTGCTCAAAACTGGGCACTGGACCCAGTAATTGGTTGTAGAGTCGTTTCCTAGGGCCTTGGGCAGGGAGGATATAGAGGCCAGGAAAAGCTTCTCTTACTTATTAATTTTCTTATGTGCACTTCCTTGGTCTGCCAGGAGATGGCGCTTGTTGGCAGCTCTCAATTCAATGCCTGGTTGGAGCATATTTGTTGTGACACAGACCAGATCAATGTGATAGAGCTTCCTATCTGGGGGCTAAGAGCCCTGTGATTCAAACTTTCTGAGACAATCCTCCAGACTTCTCTCGTAGCACCCCCCTTTTCCCAGCTAGGAAATATTTCCACTCCCTTCTGAATCCTCAACAATCAGTCCCTGTTAGTAGAGGAGGAGATTGGGAGGTTTGTATGCCTTTAGCTCCTTGCAGGCTCCAAGGCAAACAATGGCTCAGCCCCACCCAGCCTGGAAGGACTCTTGGGACAGGGCGGACCAAACCTGGGAGTCCAAAGCAGGGTCAGCCCCAGGCTCTCTCTCCCCTCTCCCGTGGTGTCCTCAACAATTAGTCCAGGCTAGAAGAGAGGGAGGTTGCGAGGATCAGATTTCTCCAGTCCTTTCCAGGCTCCCAGGGCAAACCGCCGTGTGGAAGGGTCCGTGGGTCTCCGCAGCCCAAATTTCAGGTCAGAACCTGAGTCAGCCTAAGTCATTTCCGGGAGTGGCAGATCCCTGAAGCCCCCTTTGTCTGTGGTCGCAGGCCCAGGGGACCGAGAATTCTGAAGAGTGTGGGGGAGGGTGCCGGCAGCAGCAGAAGCTGCTACTTGCAACTCACAGTTCTGTAGTTGTGATTTCCCTCTTCTGTCCCTCTCTCCTCTGGGTGGTGTGCAGCCTTCACCTGGTGTCCTAAACCCTGGAAGATCTTTTTCGGGGCTGTTTCAGCTTGTCCTCTAGCTATTTTTCTGGAGAAGAGTTTCCTGTGTCTTACTAGTCCGCCATCTTCCCGGAAGTCCTATTCTGCAGTTTTTGAGTGTAGCATTATCCATATTTCTGTTGTATCAAGTTTGTTGGTCTTGCTCTTCAAATTCCTCTGTATCTTTAAATATATATCTTTAACAGAGCTGTATTAAAACTGGCATTGTCTGTTTCTCCTAATAGTCCTGTCAACTTTTGCTTTATGTATTTAAAACTATGTTATTGGGTGCATACAAATTATATATTCTTAGCACACTGAAACTTTTATCATTATGAATGACCCTCTAACTCTAGTAGTACTTTTGTATTTGAAGTCTGTTTTATCTGGCATTCACATAGCTTCACTAGCTTTCTTTTAGAATTTGCCTGATATCTTCCCCATCTTTTTCTTGTAGTGTTTCTAAATATTCATATTTTAGATCTATCTCATAAGGAACATATAGATGGAATTAAGGAAGATAATTCTGACAGTCATTGTATTTTAACTAGAACATTTAGTCCATTTACTTTTTAACCAGTATCTTAGTTTGTGCTAATTGTCCCGAGTTTTCTGTTTCTTTTTCAGTCCTTTCTTTCTTCTTTTGGGGGAAGATTGATAAATTAAGTATGAATTTTCTCATATCTAAGCTAACTACTAAAATAATGGGAACATCATTGATGACTTTCAAGTTATTATAAAAATGCTCAAGGTATAATTTTAATTAATATCTTTATTTTGCCTAGTTTCCTCCCAGAAAATTCAAAGACCTTGGAACACTTAAATTCCATTTATTTCCTCTAGACTTAAATGCTGTTGATTTAATGTATTTTAATTTTATAGTTTTTGAACTACAAAAGACATTTTATTACATTATATAGTTGATATATATTTCTATTTGTCCATGTATTTAATATTTTCTTTTATCTCTGACATCTCATCTGCTTGAAGTAAATCTTTTAGAATTTTCCTTTAGGTAAGATCTACCTGGGGGAAAACTCTTGTTTTTTATAACTAAAAATATCTTTATTTTACCCTTGTTCTTGAATGATTTTTTGTCACATATGTAATTCTGAGCTGGCAATAATTTATTTTTAGCTCATAGAAGATATCATTCCTTTTCTATGGCTTCAGATTTTGTTGTTGAAAAGACTGAACAAAAAAACTGAACAATGAAACTGTCAGCCTCTCATCCTTTGAGGGAAGTTTTTTTTTTTCTCTCTTTTTTCAGATCTTCTTTGGCGTGTTCACATTTTATTTTTACTTGTCTCAGTGTGCGTTTCTATTTATGTATGTTCCTTAGGATTCATTTGAACTCTTGAAGTTGTAGATTGATATCTTTTACTCATTCTGGAAAAAATATTTCCAGATATTTCCTCTGCATTATTCTGTTTCTTCTTTTCTTTTGGGACTCTCATGAAACATTTTAGACTTTCTCCATCCTTTAGGTCTCTAAATTTCTCTTTCATCTTTTTTGTCACTTTGTTTGGTTTTGCTGCATTTTGGATAATAACTGCTCTAGATTCCTGTTTTTTAATTCTCTTCTTCAACTGTGATTAGTTGCTATTAAAAGTTTATATTGAACTTTTAATTTCTGTTATTTTTTACATTGCTGTTTGGTTCTTTTTTCAAGTCTTCTATGTTACTTTTTATAGTAATCTGTTGTCTTTTACTTTTTAAAACACATTAAACAAATTTGTTTTAGAGTCTGTGTCTGATAATTTCACTATATGAAACTTTTGCAAGTCTGTTTATTCTGTCTCTTTGCTTTAATTCCCTCTCATGGTGGTCTGGTTTCCTTGTGGGCCTACTGATTTTTTTTTTTAATTGTGAGATGTGCCTTTTCTTTGAAAATTATTTTTAGAATTCTCTAAGGCTTAATAAGGACGTGTGTTTCACAGAGAATTGTATTTGCTCTGTCAAACACCTGGAGCCAGATGTTGCTGCACGAAATGCTGTGACCTTTCTGGCATGAGATAAATATGGAAGTTGAGAGTGATTTTTAGAAACATTAATAGTTACTTGACATTGCTACAGAGTGAATGTGCTGTGTTTATCATCATTTTATTATTTCTTTTTTTAACAATTCATTTTAATTACATTTCCAAAAGTATGGGAATTTCCATGGACTAAAAATTAAACAGGCCCTTTTAATGAAAATAGTTTGAGAAGTACTGTTTTGCATTACGTTGATGGCTTGAGGTCTTTTTGGACTTTCTAGGTGATATGAATTTGTGCTGTAAATCCACATGTGTGCCAGATTTATTATAATTTTCAGTTACATATTCCTTTATTGCTTTGCTCAGAGCTTAGGAAAATGTCCTTGTAGTCCGTTTGGGTTAGGGGTTTGGTGTAAGTTTGTTTTGGCTCAAAATTACACTGAAAGTGTGGCCCTTTGGAGATCTAAGATTTAAGTTACAAGAGTCCTGTAGTAGATTTCCATCCCTGGAAGAGTCCTAAGTTTTGCTGTCTGCCTTCTGTACTCCACAAGGAGTAAAAACTGAAACTAAAATTCACCAGGTTGACCAAATGTCCTCAGAGAAAAAACGCCTTTGCTTTTCTCCTTTCCTCTCTTGATTCTTGGCTTCAGTTTGATTTTGGCCTAATAAATTCATATTATCTTGTTGTCCCTTTGATATTACAATACATGTGTAGATGTCCATTTAATTCCCTCAACAAATGAAGAAAGAGACTCAGAGAACCTAAGGGCCTAGCGTTATTGGATCCTGGGGACAGAGTGTGAATCAAACCCAGTTTTTTATGAGTGTCTTCTAGTGCCCTTTCGACTATACTCACCTGCAGCAGCACTTTCGGATTGTCCCTAATAGCAGACCCTGTGGGTACATATTGCTCGCCCTGACATTTACTTTAGGTAATGTTATAAAATAAGGGTAAACTGATAGCACACCTTGGTGGGAAGTATGTGAGAAAATGAGTACTTTCATGTATTGCTGATGAAAGTATGAATGTTTATCACCCTTTTGGATATTAATAATGCTGATAACTGTGAAAACGTTAAACATGTATGCTCTCCAACCAACCATCCCTCCTGTGGGACTCTATCACATAGAAGTGAAAACTCAGAAGGTCAGGACTGCTATTCTAGGATATGCACTAAGCATTGTTCACACTGACAAAAAAATCAGAAATGAAATAAATGCCCTTCAACAGAGGAATTTTTGGCTAAACTAGAATACATCAACAATATGCTTATTGTGCATTTAAAAGAATAAATTAGTATGTGCCAACGGATGTATGGATGTACAAGAATTTTCACAATGTATTGTTGAGGGAGAAAAGCAAGAAAAAGAAAGGTATATATAATATCCCACTGTTATAAAACAGCAACAAAATTCTTTATGTATGTGGGGGTGTATGTCTGTGATTAAGTATGGAGAAAAATATGGAAAGATACCTTCTGGTTTGTTCAAATAGATTAACTTGGGAAGGGTGTAAGGACAGGATGGGTACTAAAGAGAGATGTGAGTAGAGGATAGAAGACAAGCAAAAGCACAATTTTTATTTTAAATGACTAATGAAAATGAACTGATATATATGAAATAATCACATTTATGCATTTATGTAAAATTATATGTGTGTATATGTATGAAATGACTTAAAGTAAAATGAATTGGCAACAAAAGCATCCTTTAAGGAATGCAGAGTGCTACAGTATTTCCCCCCAAGGGCATCACCCTTCTCACTACCTTCCAGATGCTGGTGGTCGTAGTGGTGGTAGTGATTGGCTGACCAGGAGTGTCCTCTGGAACTTTGTCCAGCTCCTTTCACATGACCAGTGGCTAGTCGTAGCAGAGAATTCGTCAAACGCACTCTGCCTCCGCTAGGGAGTGTTGGGAGTGCCGGTAATTTCTTATTATTTGCCACGTGTAGCTAATGTATTGGAGAACCCATCGTGAGTACTGTGATTCTGCTTCAAGCACTTGATCAGCACACATTGAGTGCTGACTGTGTGCTAGGTGCCAGACCAATTACTGGACATACCCACCGGATAACATGGAACTCTTGTCTCCAGCTCACTTGCACATTTGTTTAGAAATTACGTGACAATGCTAGACTGGAACATTAAAAGCAAACAGAACAAACAAAAACAGAGTTTCCTTAAGAAACTGAGTCTCAGGTATATTTTACAGAGATTTTCAAAGAGATGAAAGGAAATATGGACTCTGTTTTCCCTTGTCTGAAGTGGCTTACAGGCATTAACAGCTTGTCACCACGTGTGCTGCTCTGTACTTAGACACAATTAATTTTAAATAGTGCAGAGGCAAGCACTGGGTTGGAGACTTTTCTGTATCATCTGAGTGTAGTAAACACGCCTGTTCCAATCAAGTGCATAATGCACAAGTTATTGCTCTATTTCATTCTCCATTTGTAGAATCATAAAAAAAGTCAAACGTTAAGAGCTTGAGTGAACTTTGCAACCATCCAGAGCCTGACTTCCCACCGTTTTTAATTTACTTTTTTAAAAAAAGGTTTACTGTTTAAAGTTACTTTGATTACATAAATGATACATAAAAAATGTAGGGGATTCCCATGTGCCCCACTCTCTACCCCTCCCACACTTTCCTACATTAACAACATCCTTCCTTAGTGTGGTACATTTGTTACAATTGATGAACACATATTGGAGCATTGCCACTAAGTGTGGATTATAGTTGACATTATTGTTTAAACTCTCTCCATGATTTTGTAAGTTATGACAAGATATACAATGGCCTGTATTTGTCATTGCAAAAATCATTCAGGACAATTCCAATGTCCTAAAAATTCCCCTGTATTACACCTATTTTTCCCCTCTCCTTCCCCTCAGAACCTCTGGTGGCCATTGCCTCCACATCAATGATAAAAGTTCTTCCATTGCTAGAATAACAATAAGCCTATAGTAGAATAACAGTAAGTCTACTCTAGTTCATCGTTCATTCCCCAGTCCTGAGGATTCTGGGATGGTGACGCCTACTCTACCTCTAATTGAGAGGGGGCTTAGATCCCATGGGGCAGTTGGATGGGGCTCTGTTCCTTGGGATGGTCATTGTCCATTATCATTTCCTTGTTATTTGTCTTAGGTGAGTCCAATGAAATGGAGAGTAGGTGTTGCAACTCTGTTGAAATTCAGGGCCCGACTGGCACATGGACAGCCCAAAGATTTAAGTTTCTTGGACATAAACCTATCAACTCTTAATACTAACTATAGGTTCAATTAGAAGGGGCAGAAGAGCCATGTGTAGGGAAACCACAACTGAGTCCACCTCTATCACACTGGGGAGCATAAATTCCAAAGTAGTGCCCACTGACAGGGCACCAAACTCTTGAGCTGTCAGCCTTGCCTATAGTGTCCAGATGTCTCCATAGCCCTCAAGAGCCCTGCTATTTGAGGCAATATTTACTGTGGCAGTCAATGAGATACTGCTGAAACATGCATTATCTCATTGAAGTCTCTTAGCTATATAAACTCATTTGTCTTTACCCCTTCCCCCTTTTGGTCAGTCTTTTTTCCAGTTTCATTGCCAGCTGGTGCTTGGTAGTAATCCTTTGGTGCCAGGGAGGCTTATCCCTGGGATTCATGTCCCATGCCAGGGGGTAGGTAATGCATTTATATGCTGAGTTTGGCTTAGAGAGAGGCCACATTTGAGTAACAAGGAGGCTTTCAGGAGGTAACTCTTAGGCAACCTACAACACTAGGTAAGTTTCAATTTCAGAAGAAAAGATTCATAAGTACAGTCATCAATATCAAAGGTCCGTCAATGGTCCATCCTCCTTCACTAGTCACTGCCCTGTACTTAGGGGATTCTTACTACCCCATTAGAGAATGTGGCAGAACTCCCCAGGATGGGAATTGGATATTCTTTCAGATATTGTGTGGATCTACACCTACCGTGACAATGCTCCATGAACACTTGAATGCTTTCATAGGCCTTGTAGGTATGCCCCAGGTGAACCTCCTCCCATGCATCTCCCATCACTGACACCCTGCACCAATGATCCTCCCATGCCATAGTTGTAACCCTTCTGTTATTCAAAACTTCCTCAGAAATGAAGCCAACAAAATAACCAAATAAAATTAATAAGAAAATGAAAGAATAATGATAGTTTTAAGAATTTGAAATAATAAAAAAATTAAAGATAAATTTTGACATACGCCTTGCATCACTGTAAGATCTGTTGTTTTGCATGTACAGTGCCATATTCTTCCATTTATTGCCCCAGGGTCTTATTTTTTCATTTTGTCTTCAAAGAAGCTTTAGATTACAGAAAAGTCACATGCAGAATATAGGGGATTCCCATTTACCCAACATCTTCTCACTTTGCCCCTTTCCTCTTTTAATAACATTTTACATGTGGTTGGTACATTTGTTACAGTTAATGTACAAATATTGAAGCATTGCTACTAACCATGGTAAATGATTTACATTATGGTTTACATTTTGGACCATAGACTTATAAATTTTGATGAAATTTAGCATGACCTGTATCCATCATTGCAAAATCATGTAGAATACTTTCCATGCCCCCAAAATGCCCCATGTACCATCTAATCTATTCCTCCCTCCCTCTCCCCATGGGACCGGCAGCAACCACCAGGCTTCACTCCTTGAAGAACAAGATTCATAGTTACTTGCAACAACATTGAAAGCTTAACATACTGGCCTGTCCTCCCCTATTAGGCACTGACTATTCTCTTGAGAGACTCCTGCCCCTCTATTTGAGAACACAGCAGGACTCCTCAGGATGGGAGTCCAACACCTTCCCATTCATTGTGTGGGTCTCCACTCATGGATACAACACACTATGACAGGATGAACACTCACACACTCCCTGGAAGCCTGCCCCAGGTGCACCCTGTTCCGCATGTCCCCCACATCCAACACCCTAAACCAGTAACCCTCCCCTGCTGTATTTGCCAAAAAAACATTCCCAACATTGTAGTTTCAGCACATACCTGCAAAATCCCCAGAGTTCATTTGCTCCCTCCCCAGACCCTCCCCCCAGTTCCATGGACAGTTCAACCCCCCCCACCCTACCCCTCTCACAGGCCAGCATCGCCCAACCCAATGCCATCACTGCACCACTGTCATGCCCATCCACTGCACAAGTTATCCCATGTGTTAATACTGCATTCCTTCATATAGCTGAGTAATATTCCATTGTATGTATATACCAGAGTTTGTTATCCATCATCTGTTGATGGACATTTGGGTTGTTTCCAACTTTTGGCAATAGTAAATAATGCCACTGTGAACATTGGTGTGCATATATCTGTTTGTGTCTCTGCTTTCAATTCTTCTGGGTATATACCCAGTAGTGGGATTGCTGGATGATATGGCAGTTCTATATTAGCTTCCCGAGGAACCACCAGACTGTCCTCCACAATGGTTGTACCATTTTTAATTCCCACCAGCAGTGGATAAGGGTTTCCATTCCTCCACATCCTCTCTAACACTTGTAATCCTCTGTTTTTTTAATAGCTGTCAGTCTCATGGGTGCAAGATGATATCTCATTGTAGTTTTGATTTGCTTTCCCTAATAGCTAGTGACGTTGAGCTTCTTTTCATGTGCTTTTTAGCTATTTGTATTTCTTCTTGGAAAAGTGTCTATTCAAATCACTTGCCCATTTTTTAAATGGGTTGTCTTTTTAATTTTGAAGTATAGGATTTCTTCATATATGCTGGATATTAGGTCCCTATCAGATATATGGTTGCCAGATTTTTCCTCCCATTGAGTAGGCTTGACAAACTCCTTCGAGGTGCAAAAGTTTTTAATTTTGAGGAGGTCCCATTTATCTATTTTTCCTTTCTTTGCTTGTGCTTTGGATATAAACTTTATGAAATCATTTCCTAATACAAGATCTTGTAGATGCTTCCCTACATTATCTTCCAAGATCTTTATGGTCTTGGCTCTTATATTTAGATCTTTGATCCATCTTGAGTTAATTTTTGTATAAGGTGTCAGATGGTGTTCCGCTCTCAGTCTTTTGGATATGGATATCCAGTTCTCCAAGAACCATTTGTTGAAGAGGCCATTCTCTCCCAGTTGAGTGGGCTTGGTGGTGGTGTCGAATATCAGTTGACTATATACACGAGGATCTATCAGAATTCTTTTTCTTTTCTTTTTTTTTTTTTTTTTAAAGATTTTATTTATTCATTCATCTATCCCCCCCCTGCTGCCCGCGCTCGCCGGGTCAGCCAACCACGCCGTGCAGGTGGGCCTGCCCCCACCAGGAGGCCCCAGGAACCGAACCCAGGGCCCCCCACATGGTATACGGGAGCCCCACTGATTGAGCCACAGCCGCTTCCCATATCAGAATTCTTAATTCATTTCCATTGGTCAGTATGTCTATCCTTGTGCCAATACCATGCAGTTTTGACCATTGTAGCTTTGTAGTATGTTTTAAAGTCAAGTAGTGTGAGTCCTCCAATTTTGTTTTTCTTTTTCAATATGTCTTTGGCTATTTGGGGACCCTTGCCCTTCCTTTCATAGTTAGCTTTTCCATTCAGTAAAAAATGCTGTGGTAATTTTTATTGGGATTGCATTAATCTGTAAATCAGTTTGGGTAGGATAGACATCTTATTGAGGTTTGGTCTTCCAATCCTTGAACTGGGAATATTCTTCCATTTATTTAGGTCTTCTTTGATTTCCTTTAACAGTGTTGTGTAGTTTTCGGTGTACAAGTCATTTACATCTTTAAATTTATTCCTAGGTATTTAATTCTTTTAGTTGCTATTGTAAATGGAATTTTTCTTGATTTCCTCCTCAGATTGCTCATTATTGTTGAACAGAAATGCTACTGATTTGTGCACATTAATCTTATAACCTACCACTTTACTGAACTTATTTATAAGCTCTAGAAGCTTTGTTGTAGATTTCTCAGGGCTTTCGAAGTATAGGATCAAATCATGTTATCTGCAAATAGTGAAAATTTCACTTCTTCCTTTCCCATTTTTCTTTTTCTTGCCTAAGTGCTCGAGCAAGTACTTCTAATACAATGTTAAATGAGAGTGGTGACAGTGGGCATCCTTGTCTTGTTCCAGATCTTAGAGGGAAAGATTTTAGGATTTCACCATTGAATATGATGTTAACAGTGGGTTTTTCATATATACCCTTTATCATGTCAAGAAACTTTCCTTCTATTCCTATCTTTTGAAGTGTTTTTATCAGGAAATGGTGCTGTATTTTGTTGAATGCTTTTTCTGCACCTATAGAGATTATCATATGATTTTTGTCTTTTGATCTGTTTATGTGGTGTATTACATTGATTTTCTTATGTTGAACCATTCTTGCATACCAAGGATGATACCCACTCAGTCATGGTGTATAATTCATTTGATGTGTTGTTGAATATGATTAGCAAATATTTTTTTTTTTTTTAAGATTTTATTTATTTATTCAGTTATCCCCCCCTTGCTGCTAGTGCTCGCTGGGTCAGCTAACCACGCCATGCGGGCGGGCTTGCCTTCACCAGGAGGCCCCGGGAACCGAACCCGGGGCCTCCCATATGGTAAACGGAAGCCCTACTGATTGAGCCACAGCCGCTTCCCATGATTAGCAAATATTTTGTTGAGGATTTTAGCATCTAGGTTCATTGGAGAGATTGGTCTATAGTTTTCCTTTCTCATGGCACCTTTGACTTTGTATTAGGGTGACCTTGGCATCATAGAATGAATTAGGTAATGTTCCCTCCACTACTAATTTTGGAAGAGTTTTAGCAGGGTTGTGTTAGTTCTTTCCAGAATGTTTGGTAGAATTCACCTGTGAAGCCATCTTGTCCTGGGCTCCTCTTAGTTGAGAGGTTTTTGATGACTAATTCAATCTCCTTACTTGTGATTGGTCTGTTGAGTTTATCAATTTCTTCTTTTGTCAGTGTAGGCTGCTTGTGTGTTTCTAGGAATTTTTCCATTTCCTCTAAATTATCCATCTTATTGGCATACAATTTTTCAAAGTATCCTCTTATGATACTCTTTATTTCTGTGGGCAATATCCCACAGAAATATCCCCTTCCTCATTTCTTATTTTCTATATTTATATCTTCTCTCTTTTTTTCTTTGTTAGTCTAGCTAAGGGTCTTTACATTTTTTTAATCGTCTCAAAGAACTAGCTTTTGGTTTTGTTTATTTTTTTCTAGTGCTTTCTTATTTTCAATTTCATTTAGCTCTGCTCTAATCTTTGTTGTTTCCTTCTTTCTACTTCCTTTGGGCTTTGGGTCTTTGATTTTAACTCTTCCTTCTTTTTCAATATAGTCATTTATGGCTATGAATTTTCCTTTCAGTACAGATTTTGCTGCATCCCATAGGTTTTGATACGTTGTGTTGTCATTTTCATTCTTTTCAAAGTAGTTACTGATTTCTTTTTCAATTTCCTCCTTGACCCACTGATTGTCTGAGAGTGTGTTGTTTAACTTCCATATCTCTGTGCCTAATCTGGTTCTCTGCCCCTTTCTGATTTCCAGCTTCAGTCCATTGTGGTCAGAGGAATTACTTTGTATAATTTTAGTCTTTCTGAATTCATTGAGAGTTATTACTGTCAAGGAATTACTTATGTTAGCCATATTTTCTTTAGGTTTATGTATGCCACATATTGTTTTTATTTCTCTTTTTATCTTTTTAGTTATTCTTTCATTCTCCTCCAACTCTCTCTCTCCTGTTTTTTTTCTTTCAACCTGCAGAACTCCCTTTAGTGTTTCTTGAAGGACAGGTTTCTTATTGACAAACTCTCTTAAATTCTGTTTGTCTGTGAATATTTTGAACTCTCCCTTGTTTTTGAATGCCAGCTTTGCTGGATAGAGAAGTCTTTGCTGGAATTTTTTTCTTTTAATATCTTAACTATTTCATACCACTGCCTTCTTGCCTCCATGGTTTCAGATGAGAAATCAGCACTTAATCTTACTGAGCTTCCCTTGTATGTGATGGATCTCTTTTGTCTTGCTGCTTTCAGTATTCTTTCTTTGTCTTGCGCATTGGACAATTTGACAAGTATATGTCTTGGGGTAGGCCTGTTAGGATTTATACTGTTTGGGGTATACTGTGCTTCCTGGACATGTATGTTCATGTCCCTCAACAGAGTTGGGAAATTTTCAGCCATTATTTCCTCCAGCACTCCTTCAGTCCCCTTTCCCTTCTCTTCTTCCCCTGGGATGCCTATAATGTGTATGTTTGTGTATTTCATATTGTCTTTCAAGTCCCAAATTCCCTGCTGGATTTTTTTCTTTTTATCTATCTGTTCTATTATCTGTTTGATTTCAGATGTACTATCTTCCACATCGCTGATTTGTTCCTCTGCCTGTTCAAATTTGCTATTGTGTGCTTCCAGTGTATTTTTTATTTCTCTCATTGTGCTATTCTTTACTATCATATCTATTATCTTTTTATGTATGTTTACAATTTCTTTGGTATGTTCTCCCAGTATCTTCCTAATATCCTTAATCTCTTCCTTCACTTCATTAAGTTGATTCATGATATTTGTTTGGACATCTCTGATTAGTTGTTCCATGTTCTGCATCTCCTGCTATTTTTCAGTTTGTTCATTAGACTGGGCCATGTCTTCCTGTTTCTTAGTATGGGTTGTAATTTCTTTGTTGGTGTCTAGATATCTGTTTATCTTGATGAGCTTATTTGGTTGGTTAGTTTCTCTTTCTACTTTAGGGTTTTATTTTGTTGTTTTTGTGTGTGTGGTAAGGTTTTGCTTTGACATTTTGTTCCTCTTATTCTATTTCCTTACTGTTGTCTATGTTCTCTTGAAAAAAAAAATTAGGACCAGAGAAAAGGAAAGAGATAAGAGAAAAAGAATAATAGTAATAATAATAATAAAGGTAGAAGAGGAGCTGTACAAGACCTAGGAAAATAAATAATTAACATGAGTAGAATATCATGAGAAGCATAGAGGAATAAGAATAAAAAATGGAACAGAAAAAAATGAAATGAGAAACAAAATAGAGAAAAATATATAGAATGAATTAAAAGGCTGAAATGATGAGAAGAGAGGAAAAGAAAAAAGAAAAAAAGGAAAAAGTAAAAAAGAGAAAGAAAACATAAGAGAGAGAGAGAAAGAAAAACAAAAAAAATTGAAGATCAAACAAAAATGTGGAATGAAGGAAAAACAATAGAAAACAGAAGATAGAAAAATGAAGGAAAGAAAAGCAATAATGTAGGTAGAAAAAATCGGTAAAAGAAAAAAAGGGGGGGACGACAAAGAAAAGGAAAACACAACAAAGAAGAAATAAAACAGCAGCAACTAAAAAACAAGCAAACAAATGAAAAACAAATACCAACCAAGGAAAAACAGCCTTCCCTCTTAGGCCCCAAGCTGCTTGTCAGGCTGCTGGTGCTCACCAGTCACCCAGCAGCATGCCCTCTGCAGGTGCTGTACCAGGTTTTTGGGAGTAAAACAAGGGAAAGAGAAAAAGGGGGGACCTTTTAAAAAAAACACAACAGATCCAAGAACGGCTAAAACAAAGAGGGTGAGAACCTACTTTAAGATTGGACCTTTCAGGATGACAGTGATTATAATTTTGGTGTCTGTTAACACACGCACATGCACACAGACATGGGTTGCTCATTCTTTTGGCTATGGCACTGGTTCCTTCAGGTCTTTGCTTTCTATTTTGGATACACTCATCTGGTCCGGTCCTCTCTATTTCAGATGAGGAATGTCCGTATCAAGGAGGTGAAATGACCTGACCAAATTCATGCAGTGAATTAGGAATAGGTTCTGATTAAGGGGCTGGTGCTATGCCTTCAAACCCATGCTATCCTGTATGAGAGCCACCTGCTGTGCTTGGCTACTGAGCACTTGAAATGGAGCAAATCCAAACTGAGATGAGACAGATGTGTAAAATACACAATTTTGAAGACAGTTCAAGAAAATGAAAATAGCTCATCAGCCATCCTTTAAATTATTAGTTTTTGAAACAATATTTTAGATAAACAATCTTAAATATTGTTGAAATTAATTAATTTCTCCTGTTTCTTTTGATATTTTACATGTGGTTACTAGAAAATTTAAAATTATATGTGCTGCCATCATATCTATTGGGCAGCATTGCTAAATAGTACTTGTTTCCTGCTGAATTCCTACTCGAAGTACCATCCTATGTCATCCGTTCATTCACTCATTAATAGAGGTTAGTTGCTTTTTGTGAATTTGTAGAATTTGTACACCATTTATTTTGGTGGCTTATTTCGAAACTGTTTGGAAAAGTATCAAAATAGTCTTTATTACTGAAATAACTACCTTGAGTAAGATATTTAAGAAAACTGCCCATCCCACCAACAAAAAATTGGCATCCCTTCAGGGAGTGGCCAAGTGTCATCTGTCAGGGAGGGCCTGGCACTGGAGATGAGCCCCCAATTCTGCTCAGAGACACTCAGTACAAGCTGAGCCTTATGTTTCCTTGTGAGTTCTCTGCTTCTCTCCAGCAACACTCTGCCTTCTCATTCTGGGTGTCTCCTCTTCTGGAGATGCTACAGGTCAGTTATGTGGTTCCTGGGACTCTTTCCAGGTCCCTCTCCCACCATGTCTCTCTCCACCTACACGGATTCCTAGACTCTGTCACTTGGGGGCTCCAGCTATAGTTCTCCCACATCTCCACATTCTCACACATCTGGCCTCCTAACCATGATTGTTCCTCTGCCCAGACTGCCTTTTCCCATTTGGTTCCCTAGAAAATTCTGATTTATCCTCAAGACTTACCTCCAGCATCATTTCTTTGGCTTCATGGACTGAGTTTGGGTCAGGGATGTCTACAGCTTTGCTATTCAAAGTGTCGCCCATGGACCACCCAGAATCATCACCACCTGGGACCTTGTTGGAAATGCAGAACCTGTAATCCCACCCTGGCCCTACTGAATCAGAATCTGCTTTGGCATAAGATGCCCAGGTGTTTCAGTTGCACATCAGAGTTTCAAAAGCACCACCATTGAGTGCCGTGTTTGTTACAGCAATGGACATATCCTGTTGTAACTTTTCCTGAACTGATCAGCATCCTCCACTACGCTATAATCTCTTTGATGTCAGAGTCTATCATATTCATCTTTGCACACACAATGCCTAGGAACTTAATCATTATTTAATTAATGTTGTCTTCATCTCTGTATATTCAATGCCTAGTAACTTAATCATTATTTAATAAATGTTATCTGAAGAGATAAAAAGATGTGGTTTCCAGTGGGAAAGGCCTTGGGTAAAGATTTTGGAGTCAGTTGTTTATGCATAGGAATTTGACTTATGCAAGTCAGTGGGATTGACCAGGGCCATAACTTAGTGTCACAAGTGTATCTCATATGCCCAGGGGGGCCAGGACTAGAGCGAGGTGACTGTAGCACTTGCTTAGGACACCCCCTTGAATTTTGTGCCCAAGGCTGTTGCTTCACTTGGTCTCCCTAGCCTTGGCCTTGTAAAATCCTATTCATTGAGATGTTTTTCTTTGCAATGAGTGGGTTATATATCATTTGGGATAGTTGACATTTTGCAAGGTTTTGAGAAATACAGTTCTCTCTTCTACAATTCCTTATCCTCTTAGTTCCAAATTGAGTCTTTATTCCATGTGATCTCATTTTATTTATCACAGGAAAGATAAATTTTAGGACTGAGAATTTTTCCATAAGAGGATATCTACAGAAATAACCAGCAATTTTTATAATCTATGTCAGGGAACAAGGCCATGTTATCTCCATTTAACTAACAATGAGCTTCTCTTGTTAAGCCACATAATGAGTAATTCAGAGCTTTTGGCCTATCTCTAGAGGATAAAATGTTCCATGATGTGCAGTGTGGGTTTTCTCCCGAGAGACAAATTTAGAAAAATGCCTGTTCAATTGCATGATAAAGGCCATGTTTACAATAGGGGGAAAATTTAATATTTGGAAAAATTGTGCAGCACTTCAGTGGAATTTCTCCAGTTGTGTTGCATCCTTCACTTTTCTCCAAGCTCCAATTTAACTCCAATTACTATAAAAACAAAGCAACAGGCTACAGCAGTTATCAAGTAGTTTGAAACCTGAGGGAAAACACTGTGCTTTCTTGGGCAAATGTAGACATTGCCACACATATTTTGATTATGAGGAGAGAAATAAATCCTGGAAAATGGTTTTTAGGAATTTCTGAAAACATTCTACTCAAAACATCAATAACAAACCCCTATTAAAGGAAGAATATCATAACCGACTTTTTAAAAATTCCTCAAAAGATGTTGCCTTAAAATCTGTATGGCCAAATGGCCTGAAAGTACTTTAGGAAACTAAGATCTCACCACTCACTTGTTTAAATATTGAAAGGTGCGGGAAGTGGCTGTGGCTCAATCAGCAGGGCTCCCGTTTACCATATGGGAGGCCCCGGGTTCGGTTCTCGGGGCCTCCTGGTGAAGGCAGGCCCGCCCGCACAGCGTGGTTAGCTGAGCCAGCGAGCACAAGCAGCAAGGGGGGGATAAATGAATAAATAAATAAAATCTTTAAAAAAAAAAATATTGAAAGGTGCTACTTTACTGCCTAGCTGCATTTTCTTCATTTGTGTAATTATAATGTTATCCTAAATCACTGTCATATGGTCTAGGTACATAAATCGGATGTCTCTTCCAAAAGTTAACAGTTATTAGAATTTATTAATATGCAAACAAAAAGAATTCCAGAAGCAGGGGTAGAGGAGCCTGGGGTCTTTGGAAAGGCGTTTGAAAGAGAGAGTGGGTGAGTGGCTTCACCTGCCAGGGCTGCTGTGTAACAAAGCACCGCCAACTAGCTGGCTTAAACAACAGGGATTTATTGTCTCCTGGCTCTGGAAGCTGGAAGTCCAAAACCAGGGTATTTGCAGGGCCATACTTCCTCTGAGAGGGGAGACCCCATTCCATGCCTCTTCCCTGGCTTCTGGCAGGTGTCCAGCAATCCATAGCATTCCCTGGCTTGTGGTGGCACAGCTCAATGGCTTTGTCACCTAGCCTTCTCTCAATCTGTCTTTGTCTCTCTCACTGTGTCCAGATTTTCTATGTGTACAAGGACACCGGTCCTCTTGAATTAAGGACCCACCCTAATGGAGTTTGGCCTCATCTTAACTAATAACACTTTCAAAGATCTATTTCCCAATAAATTCACATTCATGGGACTTGGGGTTAGGATTGAACATATCTCTGGTGGTGGTGGTGGGGAGGGGAATGACACAATTCAATCTGTAACCATGGGAAAATCCATTGATAGAGGGAGAAACGTGATTGTGACAGTGAATGTTATTAGCCCAATAGGATCCAGCCTTCTGGAAAGATCTGACTGATCAATAATAGAGACACTAAGGCATGGGCATACATATAAAGGTGAAGAGAAACAAGGGAGAGAATTATTGTCTGGGCTGTGGAAGGACTTGGGCAGACCCATAAGGAAACAGGATTCGACCAGAGTGACCTGACAGGTTGAACCACATACCTGTCATTGACTCTGCTCTGGCTGTTGGCACATGCGTGGAAAGCCAGAGAATAACTCTGTAATATAATTTAGTTGTGGTAGCTCTGTTTGCCCTGCTCTGACCTGGATGAAAAGATCTACTTACCAAGATACTAAATTACTTAATGCTTTTGTTTGTCTGGTAGTGATGGTATTGAACAAAAGAGGAAGAGCAGGTTGTGGTGGATGGAAGAGGTGACTCAGCAGGAAAGAGATAGGTGGAGAGGAGAATGTGAGAACATTTGAATGAAGGGTCGATGTGTGGAGAGATTACGAGTGATAGTGAAAAATCTTGCATTGGCTAGAGTGCGGTGGGTGAGAGAGCAGCACAGCACACTAAAAAAATCATTGAAAAAATAAAAATCATCGACACATTTGTCAACTGACAAGGAAACGGAGGGTTCTCATTGGGGACAATGTAGCCAGTTGTGAAGAAAACCACTGGTCAAAAGCATCACATCTCAACAGATCCTGCACTACCTCTTGTAAATGGCTGTGGCATTAGTTTCTAGATCCTAGGAAAAGTCACTCCGTGATTTTAGAGGACATCTTTATTCTTCTCTTTGACATGTCAGCTTTAGACGATATCTATGAATTCTGTCATGAAAGATGAGGATTTCTTATTGTCATACCTGTCTTTCCTTTCATGTTCAGTGATTTGTTGGTAAATGTTTAGCTCTTTGGAAAAAAAAAAGAAAACCTGAACTTTCAGTGTTTGCCATTATTCCGTGGTGTAAATACTCCCATGGTGGCTGATTCCAAGCCACCTACACAATGTCACTGTAGGCAGAGTTGCAGAGAGGTGAGCACAGTGGGCTCTGGTGAGTTACCAAGGCTTGAGGGAAAGGGCCCAGAGTCTCTCCTGCTTTGTGTTCTGTCAATTCCTTAGTCCTGCAAATGCCTTGGAATATACTTCATCAGTTTCTGCCTCTTTTCAGAGAGGGCTTCCTTTCTCCTTCCTCTGTGTAGCTGGTTTGAAGTTACTCCAGGCATTCTGTACATCAGCTGCTGAGTTTACTTTTCAGCCTCATAACCTGGACTGTATTCAAGCTGTCCAGTAGGTCAGCTTTCAATTTCCAGCTGTCTCCAAAACTTTGTTAATTTTTCGTACTTGCAGAATTTACAGCAATTACAAGTGACCTTTAATTATCCTCTCCTTTATGAAAACATGTTAGGCTGGGCTTCTTTTGAAAATTTGGGTAATCTTTTTCAAATAAGAAGTTTTCTCTGACTGTGGAAGGACTGATAGGGTATGGGAGCTGTGAGGTGTGGAAGCTTTGGAATGAGAGGGCTCTGGGTTTGAATTCTGCTCTGCCTTCACAACATGATCCTAGCCAAACTGCTGAATCCTTCTGAAGATGAAGTTATGCATCGATAAAATGGGAATAATTATTCTTTGGGATCACTATAAGGGTGAGAAATAATGTAAATAACAGAATAATTGCTCAATAATTGGTAAATAGTAAATACTTTTATAATAAGAAAGTCTGAGTGAAATGTGATAAATTGTGCTATTGAGTTAGTTGTGGAAGTTCTTGACTGAATTAACCAAAGAGGTGGAATGACCTCACTCAATGAATAATTATATTGAAAGCAACTTAAATTCATGCTAATGAGGTCACATAGGGCGTAAGCCAGGAAAACGTAAATAATTGTGTGTCCATTATTTCTAGTTCATATTAACCAGCATTCAGTAGTCATTTCAGCAGGTCAGAGCTGTGGCCCAGAAGGAAGCTCCTGGTGGAATGCCAGTCAGTCACGGATAAGGCACACTTGGCCTTGGAGTGCGTGAAGAGCAGCAGGTCCTTCTACCATATGAGGACAGCATGTGTCGTATTAAGGTGACTAGACAATAGCAATTTTGGAGAAAATTACTTAAATTCCCCCAGCTTGGAGCCTTCCTCTGGCTTCTGGGGTCTTTTCTCAGCTCCCCAAGTCTATGTTTGCAGGACATTTCCATTGCAGGAATCACAAGGTTGACTCTTCTTCTCAAGACCCCATTTTTATCATCCAAACAGAATTTATTTTTGGCTCTCTGAGACCAGGGAACTGGTTCCTTCTTTATGCTCTTTTTTTCTGTCATCTCCTTCAGTACCAGGAATTTACAGGTACTTGAAAATGAGGACAAGGTGCCAGGCAAAAGCAAGTGATTCAGTATTCATGAGAAGGGATGCTATTGCAATAGGTTCCTAGCACTGGGACGTCATTGCCTCTCATTTGTGAATCCCTCCATTTGACTCGAGTCAGGGTGGGTTTAGGGGCCATGCTGTATTTTCCATTCTGCATCCTGGAAACAGCGTGGAACCCAAGAATGGTTTAAATAGCATGGCCGTTAGCCAAACACTGCTCACTCACCAGTGACTTCATGCTTGGAAAGGCATTTGTTTGGTTTTTATTTCTTCAACAGAAGACATAAGAAACCTAGTATATGACAGCATGTCTCCCGAACAGTCCATAACTTTTCCAGTAAAAAGCAAAGCAAAAAACAAAGAAAAGTCTCCTGGTACACACCTTGTGATTTTAATTCCTGGATTGCTAATCCTAAATAAAAGGAAGGTGGTTTAAGAAATCAATTTCAAATTTTCAAAATTTTCTATTACTGTGTAAAAAAAACGAAAGTCTGCTGTCATCATAAAGATATTTTAAAGAGTCTACTTCTGTCTGTGCACCTGTTTACTATAATGTTAAATCATTAAGGAAAAAAGTCTCTGAAATGTCTTAACTCTGCTTGCAATTGGAAATAATTGGTCATGGGAGATTATCATCAGCTAATGCCTGATTTCAGACATATAACCTCTGCAGAAAAGTTTAAAAACAATGAGAAAAAGGCTTTAGCCTGCTTTTACAAAAGTTGCATAGGAGACATCAGGGGATACACATTTATCTCCTAAAATAGCTGACCTATTTACTGGTTTCCCTGCTGTTGTTTTAGCTGATTGTGGCAATTATTCAGATCATGTGAATCCATCAAATAATGTTCTTTTCTAAAGTCATGTAGGATTAATTTCCTTATCATTTGAGATGATTTAAAATACTGTTGGCTATGGCAGATTCATTAAATACTCTAATTGCATTTAGATCAGTCATCCCGTCACTGCTTGTTTTTCTTTTATTTCCCCCTATTTTCATCAGAAAACAAAGAGTTCTGTCTTCACCCTGCCCTCCTCTCCCATGCCTTTTTCCAGACCCCTGGTCTGGCAGCTGCAGAATCCATATGGCAGCAAAGTTCTGACTCCCGCAGCTGCTGGCTGTGCTGTCCCCAAAGCTCTGGACTGTGAACTTGATCAAGGATGCTTGTCTCCATAGCAACTGGGGCAGCCTTCAACTGGGCTTCATCGTTGCAACTGGGGCAATCAGGAAGTCCTGATGTTTCCTTTTGGAAAATGAGATTGTGGCTATTGTCCATTATCTAAAAGATGTGTGTTCCTGGAAGCACGTACTCTCAATCCCTGAAGGTCAGGGAATAATTTCAGTATATCCCAAGTACTTGATATTAGAGGAACTCCACAAGGAATTGCTTACTAAATTGGATATTTCTATTCTCCCAACAATTTTGTTTTAGTGTAAGCCATGTTGAATATGAGCCAAGTATACCAGTAGAAATTTTATACTGTTCCATTCTTCTAACTGTATACTGTTTTAAGATAGACCCTATAGTATGGGAAAAAAGAACTTTCCACCTACTTTCCCCTGATTGTTCCCTGAAAGCCTTTGTCTCTATCCATGTCTGTGCTTCTCCATATACCTCTTGATGGTGCTTTGTGCCTGGAATGGAAGTTTCTATGGACTTCTGCTTTTGGACTATAGACGAGGAGTGAAGAGAATGAGATTTCCCATGAATTTTTCATATAATTTAGTATCAAGTAGACTCTAGGATGCTTAGTACTATCCTGTATTCACTATTCAGAAGAGGCTCTCCAGAGCTCTACATTCAATTGCATTATAGTCCTGCCATGGCTGGAGGCCTGATTTGGAAGATGCCAACATTTTCTGGACGTGTCCTGTGTGCCAGGCTCTGCTCAGGGCACTGCTTCTTAACCCCCGACCCCCACCAGACCTTTGAACTGGGCAGGGCTAGTTGTCAGCTGATTTCTTTGGGGAGGCTTCCCTTGTGGTTTAGGGCCATTGCCATTGCACGCTGTCAGTGCCTCTTCTCGTTACTTGGCACCAGTGCCATACTGGTGGTTAAATATTTTGACTATCACATTTGGAAAGGGATATTATTATCCCTGTTTTGTAGACCCCAGCCTTACAGAGAGCGACGTTTCACCCCGATGGCTAAACTGTTTCTGTTCACTTGTGGGAGTTAGCTGTTTGCGGTGGTGGTTCGTTTACACGTTTTTGAGAGCCACAGTGCAAAAATTAAGAACTTAGGTAATGTTCACCATAACATTTAGAGACAAGGAATTTTTGTATTTTCATGTGCAAATAAAACCCACAAACGATCTGGGAATTATGCTTTTTCATTTCTCTTTGTTCATTCTTGTGTAGTTACATTTAGAAGCAATTGAAGAAGATTTGTGACAGGATAAGTGAGTAAGACTTTGTGCTATTGATATAATGTCCAGATGAGGAACTGATCTAATAATGATGGACAGGTAATCCATATTTTCACACTCGGGGAATGCCTTCTGTTCTCCAAAGAAATTGGGCAAAGATGCTTTCCACAGCCCCATTTGCTGAAAGGCTGGAAATGCAGCAGATAGTTCAAGTTAGAGAATATGAAGTGATCCTCTGGTCTAAAGGCAGGATAGAGCCCATTGTCTCCCTGAGAACATGCACAGGGAGGTTCAGTTTATGCGTTTAGATTGACCATTTTATTTTAAGCAGTGTAGTACTTGGAGAGTTGATTCTAACCTCTTTCTCCACGCCTGATAAGTGGATAAAAGTATGTAATAAACCCAGTTGCTCTGAGATGGAAAAGAATGTGCAAATTGTTGGTATTTTTAGAATATCATTTTACGTTAAATTCCTCATGTGTGCTTGACAAGTGAACAAAATCCTCAGACAATGTTAAGGCAATTTAAACACAGCATTTTTTTTGGTGGAACTATATATAACATGGAATCTATAAAAATATTCAAAATGAGAAGTTACCTGCTCTCAGATGATAGAACTAGGATTTACATACTAAATATATAAAACCGCACTGAAACCTCTGAAATTAACTTTAAGCCATTCAATACAGTCATATTATGTTAGTCATCTACCATGTAAGCCAATACTTTTCATACTGCACTTTCTCATTGCTGAAGAGTGGGAAACACAACCTGGCATTTGACTCTGGAAATTAACAATTCATAATGTCAAGGGGAAACTCACTCAGAAATGAAATATTTATATTTTTCTTGCTTATTACTTTAAACTGTTCCTAAGCTGTAAATAGTAACTAATGATTAGTGCTTCTAGTTAGCCTTTCCTATAAAAAAAACAAAAATAAAAAGAGTAAATTCATGCTGAAGTTTAGCAGCAAAGAAAAATCTATTCTTTAGCCTCCCACATTTACTGAGTCCCTCAAGTAGGTAGAAATTGCAGAATCACCTTCGGGAAAAAAGCAATTGCTGAAATGTATGTGGGCTTACTTGCATAGCTATCTTATTTTGGAATGGGATTATCAGGCACTTACGAGTTCAGCTACAGAAATGTGTGTTTCTTTTGAGCAGTACTCAGCGTACCTAGAGGAAGTGTACTTTAATCGTCAAGGTGAGGAAAGGAGTCTATGTAGGAGTGGACCACAGGTGGGTAAGGGCCCAAGTAGAGAAACACAATGGAAAATTGAGACCCTCAGTAGCAATTTTAGGAAGTAAAATCAAGAACTTTTGGTCCTAGAGAAGCCTGTCGTGGTGCTGAGCAAAGATGGAATCTGGTATTTCCTCATATGGGCACTGGGGAGCCAGGGCCACCCCAAGGATGGGAGGGCGCTGGAGGGGTTGGCTGGGGCATGAGAGCGAGTCACGGTCAATATACTGTTAATTACTTTGTAAACCTGAAAATACTTTTTGCTTAGTGGATTTCTGTTTTGGTCTTTCAAATACATGCTTTTAAATTTTTTCTACAGATGACAGTAGAAAACTCTTTCAAGTTTTACAAAACATAATTAATGGAGTAATTGTAATCCCAAAACTCTTGGCTAACCAACTAGGCTGGGTATGTTATGTTGTTGCCATCTAAGTGGTGTGGTGGGAAGCCCTGTCACATGTACACATAGACACACACAACACATACATACATACTAACACATACATGTGCCCACACATACACCCTTAGGAGGCAAGATTAATATATGCCCATAACAATGAACCTCTCATTGTCAGTTCCAAAGCTGTAAGCTTGCTTCCTGCCTGTACAAGGCCCAGTCTCCCCCCTCTTTCCTTTGTAGATACCATCATTCTCCTTAAATCAGGGGGCATTCTTCCCCTAGCTATACTGTATAAAGGAATCAAGAAGCCCATGCTCCCCATTTCCTTGCTACACCATTCTGCCCCAAATATGCAGAGACCTTTTGCATTAAGGCAGGGGTTCTTAAGCAGGGGTCCACAGATCTGCAAGGGGTCCGTGGAAGAATTTCAAGGAGTCCATGAGCTTGAATTGAAAAGATCAACTTATTATCTTTATTTTCTCTGACCTCCGATGTTGAGTGTCATAAAACTATCTGCCGCCATATCCTGAGAATGGGTCTGTGGTTTTTACCTGACTGGCAGAGGGGTCCGTGGAACAAAAAAAAGGTTAAGAGCCCTGCTATAAGGGTTTTGATGGTAATAACTATAGGGATTAAAAAAAACAAAAAACAGCAGATGAAACATTTGAGAATGTACAGTTTCCAGTCTCACAATTGTCATCAATTCTTGCTTTCTTTGGGTTTAGCTGTGACTCTTTTTTGAGGCGCTTTGTGGAAATAGTCAATTTCCCACTTTTATTTTCCAGTGGTGACAGCTCCTCAAATATACTTTTCCTGTGACTCTGCTTCTTTAGGTATGATTAAAAACAAACCTTGCTAAGATGAACAATAGATATACCAGTATTTCAAATGGGTAATTTACATCTCTAGACTCGAGGATAGGTGTAAATCACTTGAGGTGGCAATTCAGTCCCTGTACAGTTCCCCTCTTCTGCTGGGCTCATGGTAGGAGTTGAGGTATGGTCATGTGACATGATTTGGCCAGTAAACTTGGCTGGAAGGACCATGACTCACTTCTGGGTGGAAGCTTTAAAAGGCAGTGCATGATTCATTACATTTCTTCCTCCTACCCAGTTGGGCACAGAAATACCTGCTGATCTGGGGACCCCTTAAAGTCCCCAAGTGACCTTAATGAGTAGAGTCCCTGTATGTTGGTCAGGGAGCGTAAGTGAATAATAAATTATTGTATGAAGCCATTAGAATTTTAGGCTTGTCTGTTACACAGTGTAACTAAGCCAAATTGACTGACACACTATTGCGTGGGACTTCTGCCCTTGTAGTCGACACTGTAGTGTGCGGTTCAGACCCGCTTCAGGGAGAGGCATCATTTCGGCAGCTTCTGGGAGTGTTGTGTGCTGAAGCATCACAGCTGCACTTGTTGAGGGACACTTCATTGTTTCAGCCTTCTCCCTGTCCCTGGGAAGAGCCCACACCCCAGTACTGGCCAGATAGTGGAAGAAACATTCCATCCTCTTACCTCAGTCCCAGATAATGCTAAAGGGCCACCCCTGCTCCAGAGACTCCCATGGGATCACCTGAAACTAGATTGCAACTGCATCTCAGCTCAACTTTCCTCTCTGCTCCATTCTACTCCCCTCACATGTCCTGACCCTGCTAGCTGCACTTCCTGCATGCACATCTCCACAGCAGGACATTTCCCAGGCAAACTGAATTAAGAAAGTCCTATATAGGAAGGATCAAATTTGGCTCCTCCCCCCTGCCCCCCTCCCCGCCCCAACTGGCTAAAGGAAAAATGATCCTGTTAAGAAAGGTTAAGCTCATAATTTACTACATGACGTTGAGCTCAGTGAGACATAGTTTGGGTTAAACGTTACGGCAGGTGAGGGCTGAGAACAGTGGTCTTTTGCTAAATGCTGCCGTCACCCAGCTTTGGAGACCGTGGCTCTCAGCTGAGCCACGGGAATAAGCCGGGTGGGTGCTGGGGTTACTGTGGTGTACTGGCTAACCTGCGCTGCAGATGGAGGCTCACATAGAAAGAAGGAGGTTTCAGCCATGGCATGAGGAGAGTTTGGGTTTGATATGGGCACGGATTATAAGCTTTGCAAAAGTTTTGTTGAGGGTGCTTTTGGAATCTCTTTTCTTTGGAACATTCAACTGGGAATAAAGCATCATCTATCCTGAATGATGTAGGTTTATTACTTTCTGACAACAAAAGAAAGAACTCAGTGGATGGCCTTATAAAGACATCTGCAGAATTAAAATACCAGTTTAATTGTGATATATCTGTTGTGTCACATTCTTTAGAAATGGTTTCAGTTTAAATCAAGGCGAAGGACTTCTACTTGAAAAGAACTTCCGGTTGTAATTCCTGCAACAACTTCCCTAAATTTCTCGCTTTGTTTCCTCTGAAAACCAGTAGCTAACCTATTGCCATAAGGTGCAAAGGATCTCCACTAATGACATCTCCTAGAATTAGCTAGAATACCTCCTCTCTTTTGGCCCATATGAAGGTCGGTGCAGCGATCTTTCTTCTGCCACTTCTGTCTTGTCAGAAAGGCAGAATCTCCAAAATAAAGACTGAATCATGCCTTTTCGAGGTGGCTATTGGAAGGCCCCATGTCTTGATTTGTGACCTGGACCTCTGAAATCCTGGGCAGGAAGAGACTTGAGTGGGGGCTGGTGGTGACAAATAAAGCAGAAATGTATTCTGAGGGTGGCCGTTGTTCATGGACTCGTTTAGTACAGTTTGGGGCTCTGGATGTGGAAACCCAAGAGGATCCCATTTCAGGATAGCAAGCAGGTGGTAGGTAAAAATCCGCTCTCCATTCAGAGGCAGGAGCTATGAATATTAGTCAATTGATCTGAATGTAAAGAAAAGAGTGGAATTTGAGCACTACTCTAAGTTGACATAGAGTGAACAGAGCTAATAGTCCAGGACTGAGCACACAACTGCAGCTAGACCAATGACATTTCTACCTGGAGCTTATGCCAAGATTTCAGGAGAGAGGAATCTCTGTGTGAGAACTGAGTCTGGAGTTATTGGCAGCCATCTTTATTTCCATGTGTAAAGTTTACTGGGAATAAACCTAATAATAAAGACAAAAGAGAGGGGAGCAAGGAAAAAAAGATGGTCTAAATGGCAAGGTTTGACCCTGGATACTGCATCTTTCAATATATGAGTCAATACGTTTTTTGGGGAGGGCGGGGATAGACTTTATATTAAGTGAATTTGGTTTTTGTCATTTGTAATTGAAATAAGTTCATATCATCTGAGCTGTTCCCCTGAAAAACTGGCATGGAAGATAATAGAGATTACACTTCCAGATTTTCAAAAGAGACATGCTTTATGACTTAAGAATTTTAAACCAAACAGTTGACTTTTTCAAGTGAAATCCTAGGGGAAGACATTCTTTGATAAGCAGGACCCAGAAATTATAACTTGATGTCTTGGTCCAGTTTATGATCATGGCTTCAAGCTACAGAACTTGGTCTGGTTTGCAGATCTGGCTGAAGGACCAGTTCCTCCATCTACTTCGAGCAGCCTACGATTACCTGCTCTGCTTACAACCCCCTTCTGAGGTGGTCAGAGGGAGTCGTGTGTTATAACATGGCCCTGTGACACTGGTCACAGTTGTTTGAACCAGGGTTGGAGGCTTCACACAGATGCAGCCTTCTCTGCTTGATTTACGTCTCTGCCCACAATCAGACCTTTAACCTGAGTGATAACTGGTTTACCTAGGAGATATTATCAATAAATTTGAGCATGATATATACAGAGTCAGTGGTCAAGTGAGAGAGAGAGAGAAACAGAGAAGGCAGAAGCCAGGAAGTCAGAGAAGACATTCAGCCACCAGGACACTTGGCAGCAAGTGACAAACTTATCTGGGAATGTCTGAAGTTGAAAAGGGAATTGGTTTTTGCTAAATCTGCTCAAGCTGATACCATAAAATGAAAAAAAATTTAGGAGATACTAGGGATTGGACCCAGGACCTTGTACATGGGAAGTAGGCACTCAACCACTGAGCTACATCCACTCCCCAAGGATTGGTTTTTAACAATGGTGATTTATTAGCTTACAAGCTTATAGTTTTGAGGCCTTGAAAATACCCAAATCAAGGCATCATCAAGATGATACCCTCTTCCTGAAGACCAGTGGCTGGTGATCCTGGACTCTTCTGTCACATGGCAAGGCACGTGGCGGCATCTGCTGGCCTCTCCCTTCTCTTCCGGGCCTCCTTGATTTTAGCTTCTTGCTTCCGTGGCTTTCTCTCTATGTCTGGATTCCACTCTCTTATGGAGGGCTCCAGTAAGAGGATTAAGACCCACCCTGAATGAGGTGGGTCACAGCTTGACCTAAGGTCCTACTCACCAGAAGGCCCTCCTTTCAAAGGGTCCCCACCCACAGGAATGGACTAACTTTAAGAACACACTTTCCTGGGGTCCACACAGCTCCAAACCATCACAGCATGTAAAATACAATATAAATCATATAAAATGTTGGTGGTTTATCACGTCTCCCTAAAGGGTGAGTTCCATCCGCCCTCGGCTCCGCTCCTGGCCCCTGACCTCACTCGGCATCCCTGGGGCTGACCCCCAGGCTGTGGTCCCAGGTTCTCCTGTGCACAGGCTCCCAGCTGGGCGTGGCCCGAGGGAGGTGGCTGTGTCGTCCGTAGGGTGGCAGCTGCTCTGGACAGGCCTGCTGTGGTCCCAGCTTCCACCAGAGGTGCGGCCCTGGGTTCGAGAATCGTGAGATGTTGCTAATGGTTACAGGACTCTCTTTGGGGTGACAAAAATGCTCTAAATCTGATATGGTGAGGGTTGCTCAGCTCTGTGAACACATTAAAACCATTGAGTTGTACACTCTAAATAGGTGAATTGTATGATGAGTTATATGTCAATAAGGCTGTTATATATAATTTACTTTACTACTGTGATATTTTGTTTGATCATAAGATTTTTTTCTGGCTTTCCTGCAAATTCATTTATTAGATAATCAAAATGTACACTTTAGCAATTCCATTTTCAATCAAGATACTTGAAAGATGTCATTCTTAATTTTTGATAAATTTTAACTATGAAGATGGTCTTTCTGCTGATGCACCTGTTACTGGAGCTCTTAGGAGTCTATGGGGGTGGGCGCGGATTTGGCTCAGTGGTTGAGCGTTTTCTTCCCATGTATGAGGAGGTCCTGGGTCAATCCCCAGTACCTCCTTAAAAATAAAAAAAAAGAGTCTATAGGCTGTGACGGAAACAGATGTATTTTTGACAATTATTTTGAAATATATAATCTTAGTACCTCTAGAGCTGATGATTCTTGTGGGATGACTTTTCTAAAAAGATTTGATTCTTCATACAAATAGTTGAATCTGATTTAATTTTAAATATGAATTTATACAGTAGCATTGTAATATTTCCTCTGATATTTCCTGTAACATGTGATATGAAGTCACTTCATGATTTCTTTAAATAAAATTTTATTGAAGTGTATATCATTCATACGTGAATGTACATGAACAATAAATGTATAGTAAAAGTTGTGAATTTACAAAACAAACATGCATATCATCAGATAAGGCTCTCATAC
>JAKSZT010054573.1:753385-853481 GCA_026826555.1 Tolypeutes matacus
TGAATTTACAAAACAAACATGCATATCATCAGATAAGGCTCTCATACGTCTCCCCACCGCCTATACCTTGCATTATTGTGGAACATTTGTTACAAACTATGAAAGAGCATCTTTAAAATATTGCTATATTTTAAATGTGAGCTATAGCTCATATTTTACATTTGGTGTCTTTTTTCCCCAACCCACCCAATTATTAACACCCTACATTAGTATTACGTATTTGTTATCGTTCATGAGAGAACATTCTCATATTTGTCCTGTGAACCACAGTCCATCTTCCACCACAGGATTCCCTGTGTTATACAGCCCCATGCCTTGTACAATCCTTTCAAAGTGCACGCTCGGTGGCTCTCATGTTCATCACAGAGTTGTGCTGTCATCACCTCAGTCAATGTTAGACATTTGCTTTACTCCAAAAGGAGAAATCCCATAACCTCTTATACCCCCAATTGTCACTTAGAATTGAAATATCTTCTTGCCATTGCTGCAAAATATTGCAATGTTACTGTTAACTATCATCTGTAAGTTACATTACTTGTAATTTTCTGTGTATCACCATATACTTACTACTTTATAAAAGAAGAACATTCTTATATTTATACTATTAACTGCAATCTTCATCTACCACCGAAATCACTGTTATTATGCATTCCCTAGATTATTCTCTAGTTTCCTTTCAATTGACATTTACGTCCACAGAGTACCCATTTCAGCCATAATCATATTATAAATCAGTGGTGTTAGTTATACTATCAACTCTATTCATTTCCATACTTTTACAATTAACCTTATTAATAATGCTATGTATGATTTAAAATGCCTGTTTGTGCATTCTGTCACCGTATCTTCAATTACAAGAAAAACTTAGTTTTGAAATTTTCTTCTTTAATGACTGGTTCATATGAAGCTTCATGTAAAAAACAGGGGTTCTTTTCTGTCAAATGCAACAGTCTTTAACCTTAATTCCATTTCTAAGCCTGTGGATGTTTGTATTGCAAAGTCACAGTAGATTTCAAAAGCAGAGCTGTTTAACGCTGAAGAATTCTAATAGCTCCCTGATACGCTTTATTGCAATATGCATATGTAGGCTTTTATGTTGTAATAATTTACGAAGTTTATTGCCCGACCATCTGCAATCCCTGTCCTGGGGCTCAGGTCAGGTAGCTGTGTTTGTGCAGATGTCACTGAGATGGGCCCCAAATGTCCAGGTAGCCAGGCGACATCGTGGGGCCTGGTGCTGCCCCTTTCTCTTGGTGTCAGGTACGCAGCCACTGATGCCTCCATCGCTGCGGCTGCTGCCAGTGTGAATGTGGACCCTGTCCTTAGAGATGCCTTCCAGAGTGGGGGTGCCTCCGCGTCAAGCAGTTTGCTTATTCATCACACTATTACTAGTGCCTGGCATCACATAGCTCTTTCTAGTTAGTGACGTTGAATTTAAAATTTGGTTCAGGGTGGAGGTTGGCTGTGACACAACGGGAAACTGAGGCCATAATGCATGGGAAAATGTCTCTTACTCACAGGTCCCAGAGAGGGGGTGGGCACGAGGGGTCGACAGGACATGCCATCGGCCCAGGTGGCCCAGCCAGCAGGTAGGGAGCACACAGGCAGAGCGAGAGGGCCTCGAGGGGTTGGGCCTTTCCTGTGGTCCAGGGGTGGAGGGTAGATTTCCCATGGCAGTCAAGGATTGGTTAGTTTAAAGCAATTGTGCACGAAAGGGGGTCTGAGGACAGTGGGCAAGGTCAGCTTATCATTTGGGACCAGCTCTGGGTTCCAGGTGAGGCCTGTGGGTGGTGGCTGCAGATGCGGATTTGGGCTCTGGGGGAATTTATGCTCCGGGGCTGGAAGCTGCTCATTAACTACACCAAAGGTCAGTGTTGAGGCAAGTGGCTGAGTAGGATGGATGCCGAGGCAGCACACAGAGCATGGTGATGCTACCACAGCAGCTCTGCCTCGATACTTGGGGAAGACGCGAGGACAACGCTGTTGTTCTCCTTGCTAGCCTGCATTTCTCTCTGGTTCTCTCCTCCTGCTGGATTATCCTCTCCTGGAAGGGTAGAGCCATCACTTCCTTACTAGCCATCCATAGAAACTCCTGTTAAGGCTGCTGTCCCAGGAATTTGAGGAGGAGGAGGCAGAATTCACAGCTTGTTTATTTAATATAATTTATTTCTCCCAACCACCAGGACAGATCCAATGTGCATTTTACAGGTGAAACCCAGACAGATTTGCCACTGAGACGGCCCCAGTGAATGAGGTGGGACTCAAGTTCATGTGTTTATCCTCCCTGCCCAGTGCACTTTCTCCTTTACCCTCTTGCTTCCTTCCATTTTACACAGTGAACATTCAAGATCAGGTTTAAAAAGTCAGAAAGTTAAAGAAAATTCAGTTTCGTGGCTGATTGCCATTGCAGATAGTATACAATCTTGTTTATGGGTGTGGTAATCGTTAGCAGTTACTGACAGGTCATATCCCAAGGATGCAAGGAAGATGAAATCCATTCTGTTTTCAAATTGAATAAAAATACAGAATACAAATCTATAGCCACACATTTCAAAGCCTTTTATTATGAATACATAGATGCTTGTAAGACACCAAAAATAGCTTTTCAGTAAAATAAATTTTTTTGCTGGTTAATTGGTTAGTCATACAAGCCAAATCTATACCAATAAGGCAGCTGAGAACCTCCTAAATTTAGTTTATGAAGTAGAAATGATGGATTGATTGATTTTTTGATCATCAGTACTGCATCTTCCTACCTTCTAGATATAGACATTCTCTAAGGAACTGCCTGTGCCTTCTCTGCTTCTTTCTCAGTTTATCCTTTGGTGGTCTTCACCAAGCCCAAGGTTTCAGATCCCTTAGTTGACTCTCCAATATTTACCTGTAATCAATTAATTCAACTTACATATATTTTTAGAAATGGAGGAAACAGCAGTGAACAGAACAGACAGGTCTCTGCTGACATGGAGCTTACATTTTAGCCAGGGGTATGTCAAAAACATACAGATACATATAAATTAGAAGTCCCTTCTTCCCTGCATCCCCATCTGGCATAGCTGTGTTTAACCAGGAGGAGGTACAAGGGAAGGAGAGGAAAAAGTCTTTGGGTCCATTGAGTGGGGAAAGGAAAGGAAATATAACCTCATTCACCTGCCTGCTATGTGGATATTTCTAGATGCTTCCTAAACATCTCCATCTGGATATCCAGAAGATACGTCAAAATTCAACCTGTCTAAAAACAGACTACTGATCTACTGCCAGAACACAAAAGAATACATACTGTATGGTTTCATTTATATGAAGTCCAAATCAGGCAAAACTCATCTGTGGTGACAGAAGTCAAAATAGAACTTACTTTTAGGAAGTGGAGAGTAGGAGGGAGTATGAGGGGCTTCTGAGGTTCTGGTAATGCTCTATTTCTTGACAGGGTGTTAGTTACATGGGCATGTTCCTTTTGTGAAAATTCATCAGGCTATGCACTAAAAAACATTTATTGTGGTGGAGTACACAGAAAATGCACATACTCTGTAAAACTTGATGAGTTTTCACAAGCAGAACACAACCATGTTATCACTAACTAAATGAAGAAAGAACATTATCAGTATCCTATCTAGTCACTAACTTCCCTCCACCCCCCAAAAGTGTAGATTGTGTTTCATTTTGTCCTTTCTATAATGTATGTTTTCTTTTGTGTCTGACTTTGTTCACTCAGCATTGGGCTTGTGACATTCATCCATGTGGTTGTATGTGGCAGGCTGCTCGTTCTCATGGTCGAATAGAATTCCATGGCCGCCTTTTGCTTTTTAAAAAAATTAATAGTGGCTTACCATTATTCTTGATTTCTGTGCTCAAAATCCTACAGTTCTTTGACCCATCTGATGCTCTCTCTCCTTACACCAATTAAGTCAAGCCTTACTGAGTCTATTTCCATTGTTTCTGTCACACCACACAGGAGCAGGAGCAGGAATTGAGTCTTCCTGGAGGTCCATGGAGTGCTTCAAAGAGAAGAGACCACTGAGGTACCCCATGAAGGACAAGTGGCACACCAGGTAGGCACGGGGTTCACAAAGGCTCACCTGGAAGGGAGCACGGCGTGTGTGAATGCGTGGAGGCAAACAGCGATGTGTGTGCTCCAGGGCCCTGAGCCTTTCACTTTTCAGCACGGCTGAGGCATTGGAGGAGTGGGAGAGGAACTTGGAAAGGTGGATCATGGAGGAGGCCTTATGCGATGCTAATCCATTTGGACTTGTGTGGTCACAAAATGGGGATAACTGGTAGTGTTTTAACTAAGAGAGGAAATTGATTGTATTTGTCTTTTAGAAACATTGCCATAACTTAATGAAACATAGATGGAATGGGGAGGGTGCTCTCAGGGAGACAAGCAATCGCAATATTCCCGATGATAAAATTTTAACATCTTGGCAAAAATAACAGCAATGGATATAGCAAGGAAGTGGTCAATGCTGTGTGTTAAGATGGTAGAATTGACTGGAGCTGGCCACTAGGAAGGTGCTAGAAAGGGAGGATGCTAGGATGACTCTGAGCCTTTACTGCCATGGGTGACTGAGGTGTAAAGTGGTGCCTTGAGCCAGGGTAGCCTCTTGAGGACGAGGAGAATGGGGAGGAAGAAAAGATAATGAAATGTGTTGTGGCTCTGGTGGAGTCGAGGTGGGAATAAAACATTCAGGTGGAGAAGTCAGTAGGCAGTTAAAAATAACGGTTCTGTGGGCTTGGGAAAGACGTATGGGCTAGAGGCATGTAGTTAGCAGCTGTGAACATTCCAGGGATAATGATGGATGTGAATATGGTCTCTGAAGAAGAAGGAGAGTGAGAAGTAAATCAGAGAAGTCAGATTCTAAGAACCCTGGGAAGCATCAACGTTTAAGTGACGGGCAGAGGGATCAGAGCCCCGTGAGAGGGACCAAACCAGGAAAGTATGTTGCTTTGACAACCAAGGGGGTAAACAGTTTTGATAAGAAGGGGATTACCAACAGTGTCGAGTAATATGGAAGGGTCAAGGAAAACAAGGACCAACAGCTGAGCAGGGGTTTTGACTAAAGCAATTGATTCCATTGAGGTGGAAACCAGATGGCAACAGACCAAGAAGAAATGGGAGATAGGGAAATGAGTTCTCTTGACAATGACTGTTGTTGCAAAAATCTTGCCTCTGGAGGAGGGAGAAATGGGAAGATAAATAAAAGGGTCAAGGGGGTTTGTTTCCTTGCAACATGCTGCAGTATTATATGGACAGCAAGTATTCAGTAAGAGAGTGTTGGAAGGAAACTTAAATGATTTCTAATCCCTTCCTTCACTTATTATCATAAATTTTATTGGTTAATGGGCACGAGGTCACCATTTAAACTTATTCTTCACTCTGTAATTCAGAAACCAGAGTTGTGAATTTGTATAGTCTAGATTCATAAACATACAAATCCCTGGCTGGCTTTTATGAGAAATATTGTTAAGCACTTATATTTAAATACTTTGTGGTACATCCAATTTTCATAACATAAAGTGGCAGAGTTTCCAGTGACTATTGTCATTATAATAATTGAAAAAATGTTTTGAATTAAGTAGGGTTTTGGAATGGCAAATGTAGAGAGAAGGGAAGATTTATTTCAACAATACCCAGTCTAGGGAGGAGGCAGAACCCATCAAGATGAAAGCTGCTTTTTTGCTTAGGAAAATACCCATCAAGCCCCTTGTCTAGTTTGCAATGGGGAGGTTGGAACAAAGGGAGACAAAAACGCTCAGCATACTGGAGCTGCAGGAATTTCCTGCTCTTTTTGGTCCAGGTGCTTCAGGAGTTTTGGAGCCCAGGAAAGAAGGTAGAGAATGCAATTTCATGATGATGGAATCTATTTTGTTTCCTGCTGAATCTCTCACTCCTAGATCATGCCTGGTATATAAATAAGCATTCAATAAATATTTGTTGGGTGGCCGAAAAGATTATAGAGTAAGGGCAGGCTTCAGAAACATGGGAAGATTCAAATATGGGATTCTCTGGGTAAGAATGGCTGAGGGGCTTTCAGAACAGAAGTACCTGATACTCAGTTTTAAGTTGTTTCTTATTCAGTGCTACCATTCTCCCCCTTTACCTCTGAGACTTTAGCAAAGAGATTTCATTTAACACTATAGCAGGGTTGGGCTAATGGTACCTTCAGAAAAGAGGAGAGGGGCCAGCCATGTCCCAGGGGGTGGGGGAAGCTGGGTAGAAGACAGCAGATAGCAGAAGGAGCCCAGATAGAGTGAAGACAAACAAGAAAACGAACTCAGGGCTGAGGTGATGGGCAATAGCCAAGAGATTCTGTGACCCCACGCTGAGAATATGAAGAAATATTTGAGAAGAACCTACAGAAACGGGGCACATACTTCTTTACCTGTTTGTTAAAGAAATGGCACAGGGAAGGTATGTATATAGATTCACAATTTGAATTTTAAATATACAAACATGCATTTACCACCAAGTACCTGCTCCCACGCACATGTATTCACACACACATTCCCCTCTGCGAGGTGTGGGGGAGCAGAGAGTAATCTACAGCTGGGGCCCTTTGATCTTCCTGTTTATCCTTGTGGGCTTAGGCGAGAGGCACATCTCAGAAGGGGCACAATCCTCCACTTCCCTGAGTCATGGCGCCTTGCCTAGGTGGCCGACATCCTGAAGCAGAGTTCTTCTTGGTTGCTAAGCGGTGGGGGCGTGCTTTGCCTGCAGCCATTACTGTGGGCTTCCAGCCTCTGGGTCGGAAACCACTGGAGTCACAGCCCATTGCTGGTGATTCCTCTGCATCTTAATGAGGGCTTTCTTAAGACGTTTTTTGTTGTTTTTTTTTAATTTAAGACTATCTTAGCCCTCTCTTCTTCCTAGATTTTCACCGCTTGGAGGGGAATGAGCGGTGGTGGGAGTAGAGGGAAGGAAGCCCCAAAGTACTCCTTAAATGCTCTATTGGTGGAAAAGACACCTGCTTTATTAGGAAGTCTGGGAGCTGGCTCTGGATTGGCCTCTAACTGAAATGGCCATGGGCAGATCAGCAGCATCTCTCTGCACCTCAGTGTCTACGAGGTTGGAGAGTACTTTTTTCCAGGTGCAGTCTTACTCAGAAGCCCAGAGCTAGCTTTGGGTGAAGCCAGGTCATTGGGTGGGGGGTGATGGTGGTGTTTGTCCTCTCTTGCCCCAGCCTCCTGCAGTGCCCCTGAGGAATTCCTCAGAACTCGTAGGAGCGTTCAGAGCACAGGGTGCTCAGGGAACCAGAGCATCCCCAAGGTCTCGTCAGGTCTCAGTCTAGGACTTACTGTGGCGGCAGAGGTGGATGCTTGGTCTGCCTGCGTGGAGCCTGCCCTGGCGCAAGTCAGGTCTCCTTGGATGGAAACTATGGTGGATAGTTGAAAGTTGATGATCTGAACCCACCTCAAACATGTAGTGGATGATGTGGACCAAACCAGGTTCTTATTGGCCTATTTATAACTCACGATGAGTTAGACAGCATAAGTGCCATCCGTTATTGGAGGCTCTGCGGGGAGGAAATTCAATAGCCACCTTCATTTTGCTGTTCCTAAGAGTTTTATTTTCTATGCTGTGGAGTGTATACATACACAGTGATAAAAATGAATGATTTTTGTTAATAGAAGAAAGATTGTCTAAGCGCATCTGAAGAAGATGGGTTTTGCAAGTGTTTGGCATTTTAATCAGATTATATGCCAGATTTTGTTCCTTAAGCAATCGATCAAGTGGAAGAAGAAAGAAAGTAATATAAAACCCAGCTTTGGGCAGATCTGAGGACAATAAAATGACCTAACTATCTAGAAATACACGAACAATAGCAAAACACAGCCAGGCAATTGCACGGCATCTAGTGAAGGGCCTAATATGCATAAGGGAGAAAAATTTATGTTTTTTCTGATAATTGGATTCAGAAGACAATAGTACTTACCTAAAAGACAGAGAATGAGAATGAACTGGCACATAGGTGAAGGGAAAATGACATGACACTGTCATTCTATGACGCTGAATTTTTTGTGCTAAGCTCTGTTTTAGCTGAATCCTGCACATTCTGATGTTTTAGTTTCATTATCATTCACTTCAAAGTATTTTCTAATTTCCATTGGCATTCCTTCTTTGGCCTGTTGATTATTTAAAAGTGTGTGGCTTGGGAATTGGTTGGGCTCCCATTTACCATATGGGAGGCCCCGGGTTCGATTCCCGGGGCCTCCTGGTGAAGGCGAGCCAGCCCGTGTGGCGCAGTGAGCTGGTGCAGCAGGATGACCCAACAAAGGCAGATAAGCAGACACAGAAAAATGAAAGCCAATGGACACAGCGAGCACAAGCAGCAAGGGGGGATAAATTAAATAAATAATAAACCTTAAAAAAAAAAGTGCGTGGCTTAATTTAAAAATATTTGTGTTGCCAGAACGCTCTGGGTTTCTAGGTTCTTGGCTACGTGGCAGAAAGGAATTTAAGGACCCGCCATAGGTGTAGGCAAGGGAGTAAAGAGTTTATTGAGAAAGGAGAAGATGCCAGAGTGCACTCTAGAGCTTTGAGTGCAGGCGTGCTGCAGAGTGAGATGTGCAACGGCCCCGGGGCAGGCCTCTTTAGGGCCTTTCCTCCCCCTCTTCCCCCTGTTGAGGAGGGAGCTCAGCTGTTTGCTGTCCTGACTGGCGGCCTTTCCACCTTACCTGTCAGCTTTCAGGAAACCAGGCGGCAGGCCTCTGTGTTTGGAGTTCCCCGGGGGCTTGTTTTTTTTTTTTTTTTTTTTTTTTTTTAGTCAGCAAAAGTTTGATTTATTTTATATTCCTGACACACTGTCTAAACTTTTTAGTAATACAATGTGGGTGCTAGGGTGCCCAAAAATACAGAATTTTCATCTCCCCATTCAGAAAGTTGCCAGCATAATTGTTCCTAGAATTAAAGAACCTTATATCAGGAGGAGGGTGGGAATGGGATGGGGCTAAGTCATGGGCCTGACTGACTAGGAAGGCGGTGAAAGTGAGGGTGAAGAGGGGCTGCCGTGAAAGAGGTATTAGGCAATCTCTAAGACAGCAAGTCTTTAGAGAAAGGCTCAACAGTTCTAGACTTACCTGACCATGTGCAATACTGACTCTGTTCCTTGTTGACTATATGGTTATGGGAGAGTCTTTAAACACCATTGCCTCAATTTCCCCATCTGCAAATGGGGACAAAAAACGTCCGGTGCAACGTTGTTGTGAATAACACATGCAAAATCCCAGGAAAATTCATGGTGCCGGGGGCTTCTTTTGAGCCCGGGAGTTTCAGACGGGATCTCGAGACCAGGGTCTTGGCGGGCCGTGTTCTCAAGCAGCTGCCTCCCTCAGGGGTTGCCAGGTGGGGTCTCAGCTGTGATGGCTACAGCTTACTAACCTGCCTCATTTGGAGATATATTTATCATGCAGGCTGCTAAAATATTGCATAATTCCCAAATTTGGCTAATTCTCTTGTATAAAGTACTTAGGATAAGTACATTAATTAGACATATATTGTTAGTGCTGGTCTAATAATTATATGTTATAACAGTTCATAATTTTGCTTCCATTTCCTCAAAGCAGCAAAATGTTTTAGTTGAATTTTAAATTTCGCTAGATACAGTTTTTGAATGCTCCTTCCTTCTTGATCAGTTGCATAAAGTTCCTGCTCTCTGATATAACTTTAGAAATATGCAAATTGTTTGGAATTCCTAACTCCTTATTATAGATTTGTGGCTTAAATTTCCAAGTACTAGTTTCCTGTCCTAATAGCAAGTAGACTGCTTATGTCAGGGATGCTTCGCCCAAGCATGGGTCAAATGAAACAAAAGTGTGATATGCCCAAGAAGACATTTTTGGTTAGACTGCCTGTTGTGAGGCACACGTGTCCAATGTCCATCCCTACGGAAGCTGTCCACAGCGAAAGCTGAAGTGTGCTGGGCCATTCCGGACCTTTGAGCCACACAGAAGGTCACAGGAAGTCCTGCAGCAGGACCACAATAGAACAGATTCTTAATCCCAAAGAATGGGGGCTTATTTTGGCCTGTTGCCTTTGCAGGCAGTCATCATTTCATTTAGTGTCTGAAAGTGGAAGTAGCTCCAGGCAGCTGTGTGGCCCAGGAGTCCAGGCTCTGTGCTCTGCTTACCAGATGCCAGTGGTCAGTGTCAGAAACTCATCCACACCAGATGGCAGTTGATCGGGACACGCCAAGCACGTGCATCAGAACCCAAAGTGTTTAATGCTTTGGGAATTAAAAAAAACAACCACGGTGCTCCTGTTTTTTGTTTCGTTTTTTTTTTCACCGGGAGGTCCCGGGGATCAAACCCAGGTCCTTCCATATGGGAGACGGACGCCCAGCCACTTGGGCCACATCCATCCCCCTCCTCTTTTTTAACCTTAATACTTGACTCTGATTGTTGAAGGTTTTGTTTGAACCAAAAATAGCTTGTACATCAAACCCCAAACATTTAACACATTTAAGGCAGTGAATTATAATTAAGATCAGTGGTTCTCCCCCAGGGGGCTTAGGGATATTTATAGGGAACTTTTTTATTGCCTTGATGGTTGGAGGGCTGTTCTACATCTGATGCAAATACAGGACCAACCCAGATGCCATTTGCACATCTAAGCTAATAAAAAAAAAAACATTTATAATGCTCTGAGGCTAGAATTATACTATTTTATATGTAAAGCAGAGTATTTTTTGAAAAACCATAATATACATTGGATTTTCTAGGATTGCAACTATAAAATTTGGGGGTAGGCTGTACTCTTTTTTTTTCCTTCATAAGTTTACAAAGAGTTTTTCACCATTCTGGAAAATCATGTTGCCAAATTGTAATGCTGTTCACGGTGGTTAAATGACCAAGAAAAAGGAGTTGGTGTCAGTGTCAACCTCAATTTATCACTGTCGGATTCATGCAAGTACCTAAATGCATGAATGCTCGATCATAGTGTTAAGACTGTCGGAAGTATATGTTTACAGTTTCTTATTTCTGAATTTTATTCCTGAATATTAAAGGAGGCATTATAAAATATTTATGGTTATAAAATAGGAGCAAAGAATTTTAGAGAATGGGGAAATAGCTCTTTTCGGACCAACCCACATGAGGGTAACTCTAATCTCTGAACAACATATTTTTTAAAAATCTCAGATATGTGGAAGAACCAGAGGTCATTCAGAAGCACCAAATGGACAGTCCCGCTGGAAGGCCCCAGAGAGCAAGCGAAAGTATCCACGTGTCGTGCTGGGCAGACAAGGATAGCCCTGGGGGAATTTCCCACTATCAGGGATTTTTGTCTGATTTTCCAGTGCATGTCAAAGTTGTTGACACTCTACTGTAGTCTATTAAATGTACAATAGCATTATGCCTAAAAAACAAGGTACATACTTTAATTAAAAAATACTTTATTGCTAAAAAAAAAAAAAAAAAAAAAGAAGAAGCTGCTATAATTGGAGCCTTCAGCAAGTTTTCATCTTTTTGCTGGTGGAGGGTCTTGCCTCAATGTTGGTTGCTGAAGGATGAGGCGGCTGTGACAATTTCTTAAAATAAGACAACAATGAAGTTTGCCACATTAATCGACTCTTCTTTTCGTGAATGATTTCTCTGTAGCATGTGATGCTATTTGATAGCATTTTACTCACTGCAGAACTTCTTTCAAAATTGGAGTCAATTGTCTCAAGTCCTGCCACTGCTTTGTCATCTAAGTTGATGTAATACTCTAAATCCCTTGTTGTCATTTCAACCATGTTCACAGCATCTTTACCTGGAGTAGATTCCATTTCAAGAAACCACTTTCTTTGCTACTCCATAGGAAGCAAATCCTCTGTTCAAGTTTTCTCATGAGATGGCAGCAGTTCAGTCCCATCTTCAGCCTCCACTTCTTTTTTTTTTTTTTTTAAAGATTTTATTTATTTATTCATTTATCCCCCCCTTGCTGCCTGTGCTCGCTGGGTCAGCTAACCACGCCATGCGGGCGGGCCTGCCTTCACCAGGAGGCCCCGGGAACCGAACCCGGGGCCTCCCATATGGTAAACAGGAGCCCTACTGATTGAGCCACAGCTGCTTCCCGCAGCCTCCACTTCTAACTCTAGTTCTCTTGTTATTTCTATCACAACTGCAGTTACTTCCTAAAACAATTGGACACTATTTTGCAAAATGAAAAAAAAAATGGACCTTGATATAAACCTCACACTTTATATAACACTTAACACAAAATGCATCATTTATCTAAATGTAAAGCATAAAATTATAAAACTCTGGGAAGAAAATATAGGGGGAAATCTTCATAACATTAGATTAGGCAAAGATTTCTTAGATATGGCACCAAAAGTATGATTCATAAAAGGTAAAAAAATGTATCAGCTGAACTACATCAAAATTAAAAACTTCTGCTCTCTGATAGCGTAAATAAAATGAAAAAACAAGCCACAGATTTGGAGAAGATATTTGCAAATCACATATCCCAGAAAAGACTTGTAGGCAGATATCAATTCTCCCAATATGGATTTATGGGTTCAGTGCCATCCCAACCAATATTCTTCCAGGTTTCTATAGAATGACAAAGCCATTCTAATATTTATAAGGAAATAGACCTAAATTTGTATAGAAAGGACCTAGAATTTCTAAAGCAATCTTGAAAAATAACCAGATTGGGGAAGCGGATGTGGCTCAAGTGATTGAGCTCCCACCTACCACATGGGAGGTCCCTGGTTTGGTTCCTGGTGCCTCCTAATCCTTGACAGCGAGCTGGCGCGATGGGCAGGCTTGGCAACCTGACACAACAAGAGACACAAGAAGAAAAACATAATGAGAGACACAACAACGCAGGGAGTGAAGGTTCCCGGTGCCTCCTAAAGAAGACAATGAGCTATCATGACGGGCGAGCTGACACAACAAGGTGACGCAACAAGAGACACGAAGAAAAACACAATGAGAGACACAACAAAGCAGGGAATAGAGGTGGCTTAAGCGATTAGGTTCGTCCCTCCCACATTGGAGGTCCCGGGTTTGGTTTCCTAAAGAAACAAAGAAGATGAATGGACACAGCAAGTGCAAACAACAGCGGGGGTTGGGGGTGGGGGAGAGAAATAAATAAATAAAATAAATCTTTAAAAAAAAGAAAAAGAACCAAATTGGAGGACTTCAGACTTCACACTGCCAGAATTCAAGAATTACTATACTGCTGCTCTAATTAAGCCACCATGATATTGGCACTAAGGTAGAAAAATAATCAATGGAACAAAGTAGAGTACCCAGAAATTGTCTGATACATAGATGGAAATTGATTTTTGAAGTGGGTGCCAAGGAATCCAATATTGTTTCTAGACCATATGATGAATGTGGCTTTTTCTTATATTGCTGTTGAGTGGGACGGCGACCACTTACTTAAAATAAAAGTTCTGAATACAGAGAGTTGGACTAAAGGCTGCAGTAATTTATTTCTTTCTCATGAGAAAGGGTGCACGCCCAGGCTGATGAAAGTGGGCAAGTGCACAGGATCAGTGCAAGAACGAAGATTATATAGTTCCCCTGATGCAATGTCCCATTTCCCTCCCTCCCCAACCTTACCCATCTCCCATTCACTGGCAGTTGTGGGCTTACAATTTTAGGCTTGAAAACTAACCCAATCCTAAGGCGAAAAGTGTAAGAATACGTTCTCAGTGTCCAAGTTCATCCCCTTTACTGACATGGGTTTTTGGGGAAGTGACTCAAACAAGAATGAGGGAGGATTAGATAAGCAGGAACAGGGAAAAGTTCTGAAAAGAGGCCACCTAGAATGTGGGAGGGTGAGATAAGTGGGAACAGGGAATGCAGTTTGAGAAGAGGCCACCCTTTGTTCTATTTCTCTCACTGTCAACAAATCATGGCATAGAGCGGATAGAGTTCATCTATGATGCAACCCACTCATTTACAGCTGAGTTTATGGCTAGTTAGTGGCAGAGCATGGGCTCAGCCTCAAGCCTCCTAGTCCAACAGCGTCTCCATAGTATCTGGTAGCTCTCCCAGCCCAGAATGTGCATCACATCTCTTTCTGGCGGTAGATATTGTTTCTAAGAAGTCTTTGCTCAGCTAGTCAGTGGCTGGCTGGGGAGTCATTAAACCTGTTGAACTGAAGTTCTTGTTTTAATATAGTGCCTCTGTATTTTAGTGAAAATGCTATCTTTGAAATTCTCTAATTACCCACCTCCAGTAGGCAGAATGCTCTCCTATCCTCCCTCTGTGCTGTCTGTATCCTACTTGAGAGCCTGTACATATATTAGGTTGTGTGGCAAAGGGAAATTAAGACTGCTAATTGGCTGACTTTAAGGTAGGGAACGTATCCGGGACTACCTGAGTGGGTCCAATGTCACCTTAGGGATCCTTAGAGATAGAAGTGGGACTCAGAAGAGAGAAACAGCAAGATGGCAAGAAGGACTTAGCCTGATGTCAATGGCTTTAGAGATGGAGGAAGGGGCCATGAGCCCAGGACCACAGGCAGCCTCTAGAAGCTGAAAAAGGTAAGGAAATAGATTCTTCCCTAGAGCCCCCAGAAGGAACAGAGCCCTGCTGACACCTGGATTTTAGCCCATGAGACCTGTTAGGGACTTCTCACCTCCAGAACTAGAAAACAATGCATTTGTATTGTTTAAGCCACTACATTTGTGGTGATTTGTTACAGCAGTGATAGGAAACTAATACTCTACCACATTCATCAGGAGTGATTAACTTTTTAAAAATATTTTAAAAGATGTTAAGACAAAAATTACAGGGATTCCCATGTTCCCCACCTCCCACACCTCCCACAACCTCCCACATAAACATCCTTCATTAGTGTGGCTCATCACCTGCAATGGATATACACATCCTGGTGCTTTGCCACTAAGCATGGACCACAGTTCACATTGTAGACCACACTCTCTCCACACAGATCTGCATGTTATATGCTGATGTAAAATGGCCTATATCTGTAATTGTAATGTCACTCAGGATAATTCCCAAGTCCCGAAAAAGCCCCTGAACTATAACTGCTTTTCCCTCTCCCTGCCCCGAAAAAGTCCAGCGGCCACTGGCTCCTCCTCACTGTTATAATTTCTTCCATTGCTTGAATCGCAATATGTCTACAACAGAATACCAGTAAGTCCACTCTAGTCCATAGCTCTTCCCCCAATCCTGAGGAGTCTGGGATGGTGATGTCCACTCCACCTCCAAGTGAGAGGGGGCTTATGTCCCATGGATAAGATGGATGGGATTATCCTGCCTTCAGCTGCAGACTCTCTCCATTCCCTGGGATGGCCGTTGTCCATCATCATCTCCTCGCCAGGTGTCTTGGGTGACTCCATTGAGCTGTAGAGTAGGAGTTGCAGCTCGGAGATTCCAGGCACAGCTGGCACATGGGCAGGCCAAAGGCTCCAGTCTCTGGAAGTACACCTACAAACTCCAGCACCACATATCGGTTTGACTATAAGGGACTGATGGACCATGTGCAGGGAGGACTTATTTGAGTCCAACTCTGTCACTCTCAGGAGCACAGATTCCAAAGTATAGCCCACTGATAAGGCAGCAATCTCTGGAGCTGTCCCCCCTTATATAGGACCTGAGTGTCTCCAGAGCCTTCAGAAGCCCCTCTGTGTGGGGCGATATCCACTTTGGTGTTCTATGAGATCCTACTGAGGTGTGCGTAAGCATTATCTCTGGGATGACCTCCTGACTCTCTTTGAAGTCTCTTAGCGATATGAACTAATTTGTCTTTACCTTTTCTCCCTTTTATTCAAGGTCTTTTTCCAGTCATATTGCCAGTTGGCACTTGGTAGTAATCCCTCATTGCCAGGGAAGCTCATCCCCGGGAGTCATGTCCCACACTGGGGGGAAGGTAATGCATTCATATGCTGAATTTGTCTTAGAGAGAGGCCACATTTGAGCAACAAGGAGGCTCTCAGGTGGCAACCCTTAGGCACCCCATAACAGTAGGCTAAGTTTCAATTACAAGAGCAAAGACTCATAAGGCTAGTCATCAATAAGAAGAACCCATCAGTGGATCATCCTCCTTTGCCAGACACTGCCCCTGCACTTGGGGGACTGTTGCTGCTACCTTGGAGAATGTGGCAGAGCTCTCCAGGCTGGGAATTCAGTATTCTCTCATTTATTGAGTGATTCTCCACCCACTGTGACCATGCCCCACCCCTTGATCATTTGAATAATTTTATATATCTTTTATGTATATTCAGGTGAACTTCCTCCTATGAAACCCCCATCCCAGACACCTCCCACCAATGATCCTCTTCTGCCCCCGCTGTAACCCTTCTGTGATCCAAACCTTCCTTAAAGATGAAGCCCATATAATAGCCAAATACAATTAATGGGTAAATGAAATAATGATAAGTATAAATGTAAGAGATAAAATACATGGAAACTTTTAAAAAACACTAAAAATAAAATAAAATGAAAGGATTGGGATATTCAAAAAATGTGAAAAAAACAAAAAAATTAGAAAAAAAAAATTTTTAAACATTTTTCCTTTTATCACTGCATTATTGGGTATCCAGTCTGTACTGTGGCACCTTCCCCCTCTCACTTCTCAGTGTCTCCCAAATTTTCTTTTAATTTTCAAAGAAGTTTTAGGTCACAGCAAAGTCACACACAGAATACTAGAGACTCTCGTATACCCAACCTCCTCCCCCTTTCCTCACCCCATATTAAAACCTTTTTGTATGTGGATGGTAGCATTGATAACTGTTTTACAGATAGTGAAACATAGCTACTAAACATTGTCAATGGTTTACAGTATAGTTTACATTTTAGACGGTACAATTTAATAATTTTTGATGATATTTACCATGTCTATCACTGTAAGGTAATGAAAAACATTTCCCCTGACCACTAAATACCCCCTGTTTGATCTATTCTGTTACTCCCTCCTGATCCCCCTGGGGCACATGACACCCCCCTGTCTTGACTCATTGGATGACAAGATTCATAGTTACATGCAACAAGAGGTCTTGACACGCTGATTGTCCTCTGCTATTAGGATCCACCCTTGCTCATAAGAGACACCCACCTGTCTGTTTCTGGGTGAATCAGTCCTTCCAAAGATGGGAGTCCATCTCCTTCCCACTCACTGTGTGAGTCTCCACTCACTGACACAACACATTATGACAGGATGAACACTCACACACTCCCCAGAAGCCTCCTCTAGATGTGCCCCGTCCTGAATGCCCCCCCAACCAACACCCTAGACCAGTGACACTCCCTTGTCATATTGCCATAAGAGCATTCCCACCCCTGCACTTTCAACCTCATACCCAAAAATCCCATGTTCACCTGGTCCCTCTCCCATCTCTCCCCCCAGTATCCTGGGTATTCTAACCCGCCCTTCCTAATCTACCTACCTGTCAACCCTGCACCACCAAACCCAGTGATATCACTACCCACCTGTCCTATCATTCAATACGCAACTATACTCTATCGCTTTACCATAGATTATGTCCGTATGGGTGATGGCTCACAACCTTCTCTTCTCTTTCTCTCTTGTTAACCTATATTTCAGACAGTGGTTCTCAGAGACTGCTCACTTTCCTCAATTCTTATCAATGAGGTCATGTACTGTTCATCCTTCAATGCCTGGCTTGCTTCACTCAACATAAGGTCTTCAAGATTCATCCATGTTATTCTGTGTGTTAGCACTTTATTCCTTCTTAACAGCTGAGTAATATTCCATTGTATGTATGTACCACATTTTGTTTATCTGTTCCTCTGTTGATGGGCACCAGGGTTGATTCCAACTTTTGGCAATAGTGAACAATGCCACTATGAACATTGGTGTGCATATATCTGTTCATGTCTTTGCTTTCAATTCTTCTGGGTATATACCCAGCAGTGGAATCACTGGATCATACAGAAGATCTATTGTTAGTTTTCTGAGGAACCGCCAAACTGTCCTCCACAGTGGACCATTCCATAATCCCACCAGCAGTGGATGAGGGTTCCCATTCTTCCACATCCTCTCCAAAGCTTATAGTCTACTGTTTTTTTAATAGCCGCCATTCTAATGGGTGTAAGATGGTATCTCATTGTAGTTTTGATTTGCATTTCCCTAATAGTTAGCGATGTCGAGCATTTTTTCATGTGCTTTTTAGCCATTTGTATTACTTCCTTAAAGAAGTGTCTTTTCAAGTCACTTGTCCATTTTTTAAATGGGTTGTTTGTCTTTTTATTTTCGAGGTGTAGGATTTATATATGCAGGATATTAGGCTCCTATCAGATATACGAGTGCCAAATATTTTCTCCCATTGGGTAGGCTGCCTTTTTATTTTCTTGATAACGTCCTTTGAGGTGCAGAAGTTTTTAATTTTGAGGAGATCCCATTTATCTATTTTTTCTTTTGCTGCTTGTGCTTTGGGTGTGAAGTTCATGAAACCATTTCCTATTACAAGGTCCTGTAGATGCTTCCCTACATTATCTTCCAAGGTCTTTATGGTTTTGGCTCTTAATATTTAGATCTTTGATCCATCTTGAGTTGATTTTTGTATAAGGTGTGAGATGGTGTTCCTCTCTCATTCTTTTGGATATGGATATCCAGCTCTCCAAGCACCACTTGTTGAAGAGGCCATTCTCTCCCAACTGAGTGGGCTTGGTGGTCTTGTCGAATATCAGATGACTGTATATGCAAGGATATATATCAGAACTCTCAATTTGGTTCCATTGGTCAGTAGGTCTATCCTTGTGCCAATACCATGCAGTTCTGACCACTGTAACTTTGTAGTATGTTTTAAAGTCAGGTAGTATGATACCTCCAACTTCATTTTTCTTTTTCAATATGTCTTTGGTGATTCAGGGCCTCTTACCTTTCCAAATATATTTTGCAGTTTTTCCAATTCCTTAAAAAAATACAGTGTTGATTTTTATTGGGATTGCATTAGATGTGTAGATTAGTTTGGGTAGGATAGACATCTTGATGATTTTTAGTCTTCCTATCTATGAACAGGGAATATTCTTCAATTTATTTAAGTCTTCTTTGACAGTGGTGTGTAGTTTTCCTTTGCAACTTTAGTTAAATTTATTCCTAGGTATTTTATTCTTTTAGTTACTGTTGTAAATGGTATTTTTTTCTTGATTTCATCCTCAGATTGCTCATTATTGGTGTACAGAAATGCTACTGATTTTTTTAGCATTGGTCCTATAGCCTGCAACATTACTGAACTCCTTTATAAGTTCTAGAAGCTTTGTTGTAGATTTCTCAGGGCTTTCTACGTATAGGATCATGTCATCTGCAAATAATGAAATTTTTACTTCTTCCTTTCCAATTTGGATGCCTTTTATATCTTTTTCTTGCCTCAGTGCTCGAGCAAGTACTTCTAAGACAATGTTAAATAGAAGTGGTGATAGTAGGCATCCTTGTCTTGTTCCCGATCTCAGAGGGAAGACTTTTAGGATTTCACCATTGAAGATGATGGTAGCTTTGGGTTTTTCATATATACCCTTTATCATGTTCAGAAAGTTTCCATCTATTCCTATCTTTTGTAGTGTTTTTATGAGGAAAGAGTGCTGTATTTTGTTGAATGCTTTTTCTGCATCTATACGGATGATCATGTGATTTTTTTTTCTTTCAATCTGTTTATGTGGTGTATTACATTGATTGATTTTCTTATATTGAACCATCCTTGCATATCCGGGATGAAACCCACTTGGTCGTGGTGTATAATCCTTTTGATATGTTGTTGAATGCGATTAGCAAGTATTTTGTTGAGGATTTTAGCATCTAGGTTCATTAGAGAAATTGGTCTGTAATTTTCCTTTCTTGTGGTATCTTTGTTTGGTTTTGGTATTAGGGTAATGTCGGCATTGTAGAATGAGTTAGGCAATATTCTTTCTACTTCTGTTTTTTGGAAGAGCTTAAGCAGAATTGGTGTTAGCTCTTTCTGGAATATTTGGTAGAATTCAGCTGTGAAGTCATCTGGTCCTGGGCTCTTCTTAGTTGGGAGGTTTTTGATGACTGAGTCTATCTCTTTACTTGTAATTGGACTGTTGATTTCATCAATTTCTTCTTTCATCAATGTGGGCTGTTTGTGAGTGTCTATAAACTTGTCCATTTCCTCTAAATTATCATTCTTGTTGGCATATAATTTTTCAAAGTATCCTCTTATGAAACTCTTTATTTCTGTGGGGTCAGTAGTGATATTCCCTTGTGCATTCCTTATTTTGTGTATTTGCATCTGTTCTCTCTTTTTCTTTGTTAGTTTGGCTATGGGTTTGTCAATTTTATTGATATTCTCAAAGAACCAGCTTTTGGTTTTGTTTATTTTTTCTAGTGCTTTCTTATTCTCTATTTCATTTAGTTCTGCTCTAATCTTTTGTTATTTCCTTCTTTCTACTTCCTTTAGGTTTAGTTTGTTGTTGTTTTTCCAATTCCTCCAGGTGTCTAGTTAGGTCTTCAATTTTAGCTCTTTCTTCTTTTTTAATATATGAGTTTATGGCTATGAACTTCCCTCTCAGGACAGCTTTGGCTGCATCCCATAGGTTTTGATAATGTTGTGTTGTCATTTTCATTAGTTTCAAGGTAGTTACTGATTTCTTTTGAGATTTCCTCCTTGACCCACTGTTTGTCTAAGAGTGTGTTGTTTAACTTCCATATCTTTGTGCCTAATCTGTTTCTCTGGCTCTTAGTGATTTCCGATTTCATTCCATTGTGGTCAAAGAAATTACTTTGTATAATCTCAATCTTTCTGAATTCATTGAGAGTTGTTCTGTGGCCTAGCATGTGGTCTATCTTGGAGTATTACCCATGTGCACTCAAGAAGAATGTAAATCCTGCTGTATTTCGGTATAGTGTTCTGTATATGTCTATTAAGTCCAGGTCCTCTAATGTATTATTCAGAGTTTTTGTTTCTTTATTGATTCTCTGTCTAGATGTTCTGTCTAATGGTGATAATGGTGTATTAAAGTCCCCCACTATAATTGTAGAGGCATTTATTTCCCCACTTAGTTTTTCCAGAGTTTGCCTCATGTATTTTGAGGCATCCCGATTAGGTGCATAAATGTTTATGATTGTTCTCTTTTCTTGAAACATTACCCCTTTTACTAATATATAGTGTCAATCTTTGTCTCTTACAATAGTTTTGCATTTAAAATCTATTTTGTCTAATATTAGGATAGCTACTCCTGCCCTTTTTTGGCTATTGTTTGTTTGTAAAACTGTTTTCCAGCCGTTCACTTTCAACCTCCTTGAATCCTTGGGTCGAAGGTGGATTTCTTGTAGACAGCATATAGATGGATCGTATTTCCTTATCCATTCTGCCAATTTGTGTCTCTTGGCTGGTGAGTTTAATCCATTAACATTCAGGGTTATTACTCACAATGATTTTTTTACATCAGCCATATTTTCTTTGGGTTAATGTTTGTCATATGTTGTTTTTATTTCTCTTTTTGTTTTTTTAGTTGTTCTTACACTCTCCTCCAACTCTCTCTCCCCTGTTTTTTCCTTTCAACTTGTAGAACTTCCTTTAGTATTTCTTGAAGTGCAGGTTTCTTATTGGCATACTCTTTTAATTTCTGTTTATCTGTGAATATTTTGAACTCTCCATCATTTTTTAATGCAAGTTTTGCTGGATAGAGAATTCATGGCTGGAAGTGTTTTTCTTTTAGTACTTTGACTATGTCATTCCACTGTCTTCTTGCCTCTACGATTTCAGATGAGAAATCAGCACTTAATCTTGTTGTGCTTCCCTTGTATGTGGTGGTTCTCTTTTCTCTTGCTGCCTTGAGTATTTTCTCTTTGTGTTGAGCATTGGACATTTTGACAAGTATATATCTTGGAGTTGGCCTGTGGGATTTATACTGTTTGGGGTGTGCTGTGCTTCCTGGACATGTACATCCATCTCTCTCAATAGGGTTGGGAAGTTTTCGCCATTATTTCCTTCAACACCCCTTCTGTTCCTTTTCCCCTCTCTTCTCCTTCTGGGATGCCTATAATGCATATGTTTGTGCATTTTCAATTGTCGGTTAAATCCCTGAGTCCCTGCTGGATTTTTTCTATCTTTTTATCTATCTGTTCTACTATCTGTTTGATTTCAGATGTATTGTCTTCCACATCACTAATTCTTTCTTCTGCCTGTTCAAATCTGCTGTTATGTGAATCCAGCGTCTTTTTTATTTCTTGGATTGTGCCATTGATCATTATCATATCCATTTTCTTTTTATGTATGTTTACAATTTCTTCAGTGTGTTCACCCAGTGTCTTCTTAATATCCTTAATCTCTTAATTCACTTCATTAAGTGAAGTGAAGGAACTTAACTTCATTAAGTTTTTAAGTTGGTCCATGATATTTGTTTGGAAAGCTTTGATTAGTTGTTCAATGTTCTGCATCTCTTCCTGGTTTTTAGTTTGTTCATTTGACTGGTTCATGTCTTCCTGTTTCTCAATGCGGTTTGTTATTTTTTGTTGCCCTCTAGTCATCATTTTATCTTGATGGGTTTATTCAGTTGATTAGCTTCTCTCTCTGCTCTAGAGTTTTATTTAGCTGGTGGTTCTGCATGTGTGTTAAGTTTTCTCTTTGACACTTTTTCTTCTTATTTTATTTCCTTGCTTTTTCCTATGTTCCCTTGAAGGCAAAAGATTAGGGCCAGAGGAATCAAAAGATGTGAGAAAGGAAGAAGGATAATAGTAATATTGATAAAAGTTAGAAGAAGGGCCATATAAGACTTAGTAAAACGAATATTTAACTCATGGAGGCAGCGTAGAGTAATAGGAAAAAAAGTGGAGTATCTACAATGGACTGGGAAACCAAATAGAGGAAAATACATATAATGATTGAGAAGGCCAGAGTGATGAGGAGAGAGAGAGTAAAGAAAGGTTGAAAGGAAAAAGGTTAATAATAATAGAAAAAAGAAGAAAACAGAATAGATAGAATAGAAATTGATACCCTTGAAGTTGTGGGCTAATGAAAAAAGGTGATATGTAAGAACCACAACAGAAAGCAGAAGGTAGAAAGATGAAGGAAGGAAAAGAGATAGTGTTGGGAGAGAAAATCAATATATACAGAGAATGGGAAATCACGGAAGAAGAAGCACAGCAGAGAAGAGACAAGCTAGCAGCACCTAATTTAAAAAAAAAAAAAAAAATAGAGAGAAAGAAAAAAGAAGTGGGGGAGGAAAGAGGAAAGAAAAGCAAGAGACAACAAATAAACAAAGGAAAACTAAACAACCACACAAGCAAGCAGGCAAACAAAGCTAAGGAAGAGCAGTATTCCTTCTTGGGCCCTTGTGGAGCCTCTCAGTCTGCTTGGGTTCATCAATCAATTGCCCTGCAAGGTTCTATCTGCAGGTTTTGAGCAGATTTTAGCAATTAAACTAAGTTTTTAAAAAATTCATTTTTTATTTTTTAAAGTGACTTTTTTTTTTTTTTTGGTGAAATAAGGGACCCAAAAGAAGTCCTCTTCTAGACCACCCCCTTCACCGAATGGACCCTAACTAGGCTCGTGGAACTAATCAAGCACTTCCAACTTCCTGGCCTCCTCAGGGGAGCTGAAGCTCTGATACTTATCCGTGCAGAAAGATAAAATTGGCTGCCTCCGCGCCCTCTGGAGCCAAGCCTCAGTGTCACTGGGCTGTTGGGTAAATCAGGCTTCCTCTGTAGATTCGCCTCTCCCCTCAGCCTGGTGCTGTGTCAAGCCGGCTTATTTGCTCCCCAAAGCTGTGAGTGTCCAGGCAAGCAAACCCACAGAAAGGAAACCTCTCTCCACCTTCTGTCAGAACCCTCCCACCCTCGGAGAACGCTCTCTCTCACTGGGTTGCTGGCGGGAGATGGGGCGTATCCCTGGGCAGCGAGGTAAATCAACCTTCCTCAGCAGATTCTCCAGCCCCCTCTGCCTAGTGCTGACTGAAGCCAGCTATTTTGTTCCCCAAAGCTGCAAGGGGTTCCAGGCAGCCAAATCCACAGAAAGGAAACCCCTCTCGGCCCTCCGCCAGAACCCTCCCACTCTCAGAGAACGCTCCCTCTCACCAGGTTGGCGGCTTGTCCCAGCCTTCTTCCCTGAGGGTGGGGCTCAGCTGTCTGTGTTGACCACCACAGCCAGGGGAAAAACTCACGAATCTTTCCTGAGCAATCCACCTCGCCATCCAGCTCCCTCCAGATCGATGTCCCCAAGGTTCTCTCTCCGTGCGCCCCCAGCACAGACCCCTCAGGCAGGATCCTGTCCCCAATCAGCCATCCTCCCAGAGTGAGTTAGTGAGTGCCCTCCTAAACCGATGCCCAGGATTGATCAACTTTTGAAGATTCTGGGGCTATTTTTTTCCTTTTCCTTTCTTTCTCCTTTTGTTGTTTTTCCTCTTTGCTTCCTTCTCACACAAGTGAGACATGTGTAGGAAAATGAGAAAATACATGCAAAGAAAGAAATGAGAGAAAAATCATCTGAATTCTCAACACTCAGGGATAACAAGAGGTGGCCTTTTAGTGTTCCCTGCTTTTTCCTGTGCTGCTAGAGATAAAAGGCACACCCGTGCATAAACGAGCATGTTCAACCCATGCACACTCTCAAGGCTACCCTGCTGCGAATGCATACACACACTTGAAAGTTAGGCTTTTGGCCCCAGAACAGATTTTCAATAGCTTTGGGTGTTCAATAAACCACACCTGCCCTCGAATTATGGAGATTCACCACCCTGAGAATATTTATAAGGATGTGCCATAGTTGCTGAAGTTAGTTTCAAAAGTATTTTGAGAGGGGAGAGGATGTAGCTCAAATGGTTGAGCACCTGCTTCCCATGTATGAGGTCCTGGGTTTGATCCCCGGTACCTCCTGAAAACAAACAAACAAAAAAATGAAAAAACAAAACAAAACAAAACCAACTCTCATGGGGGAACAGAGGTAGCTTAGTGGTTGAGCACCTTCTTTCAATGTACAAGATCCTGGGATCAATCCCTGGTACCTCCTTAAAAAAAAAAAAACAACACTGAGAAATTATAGCATTGCTTCAATATGTGTTTAGCTTCCCAGATGACAACTTCAAAGGGGAGGAGGTTATTCATGTTATTTCACGTAATTTTTCTTACTCGGTAGTCAGACTTGATAAAGAGCTTCTTTTTGACTTTTAAAATCCATTTTATATAGGAACCTGCATTGTACAGGGAGAAAGCGCATCAGAAACTTCACAAGTGTTAGCGGGGAATTATAGATACGTTCAGAGGTTAAATAAATAGCACCAATTAATTAAAAATACATACCAGATTTTCCATATGTATAGTGGAAAGGAGCTGTTCCCCACCATGGAAATTATGACCTGTTTCTAAATACTGAAAAATATATATATACCAAAAAGAAAAATAGGCCAGAATCTCTTGGTGAAGCATCTCTGGAAGGCATGGGCAATTATTCACAATCCTGTCTTTCATGAGTGGAGGGCAGAGTATGTAGGACTCATCAAAATGCCACTTAGCAGAGCTACTCAAGTTCAAGTACTGTGTGCGTTCAGGCTTTTTCATTATATTTGCTTCTATTTTAAAGAACTGCTTTCAAGATCAAAAGCTCGATTTATTTCCATTTTGCCAATGCACATTGAGTATTTACATGTTATACAGGTGGGCAGGAAAGTGTTCCTGACCTTAAAAGCACAGAGAACAGCTGCGTTGAAGAAGAAACCCTGATGGAGGTTTGAAATTCTGATAGGATTTTGTCAGCCTAGGACAGAATGTTAATTAATAATACCAGGCATATCTCAGGGAAGTCTGGTTTTTCTGGAAAGCAGTCACACAAAAGGGGAATCATGTGGCAAACCTAAACGGTACTTGAGGCTCCATTGTGAGGCCTTTGCAGGTTGGCATTTGGAAAATGCTAGTCTCCCCACTTGATCCGTTTGGAACATTTGTGTTTCATAAAGGAGCTGTGCTTTGTGCCTGGGCTGATGGGCTGGAAATTGTGGTCAGGCCTTACAATAGCTTTGTGCCTCCATTTTTCTGTCTCTGGAGATATAATTTCCCTTCTAATTTGCCAGTTTGTACTCAAAGACCAAGTAAATGATAAAGCATTATGCAAATAGTCTTATTAGAAAAGGATTAATTTTATAATTTACTAATGGAATATGAAACATATGAAGCAGGGGTTCTTAACAAGGAGTCCGTGAGCTTGAATTGAAATTCAGAAAAACATTCCTGTGGGGCCGTGCTGGTGTGGGTGTGATATGTTTATTAAATAGTGCATAGTATAGTGTGGACTTAGTAAGGGGGCCGTGGTTTTCACCTGCCTGGCCAAGGGGTCCATGGAACACAAAAGGTGTAGAAGCCCTGCTCTAGAGTATGAGGAAAATCTCTGTAGTATTTAGAAATAGCTTAGATTCCTACGAGGTCTGTTTCCACCTTTAGGCTTCACATTCTCTCTCCCCCTACCCACCCCCAAATGAGAACTTTGAAATGCCCCGGAGGTTTCAGTGAGAGGTTGTTGAATAGTTTACTTTTAAGACTTGTGAAGGATAGTAAGAAGGATTATGTTACTCGGGCTGGAGTAATGGCAGCTGCAGTGTCCAGGAGTATCATGTCCTGAACTGAGTTCTCTTTCTGAGGACAAGCGAAGCTTCTAGAGCAGAGATTGGAAATAGGACGGAGCTTCTCTATTGTGGCTCTCTGCGGCTTCCTTGGGCAGCATCTTCCAGGCCCGGCTCACTTGCTGTCTTCTCAAACACAGTGCTCCTGCATCGTCAGTGCATCCGATGGAGCTTCACCTTCTAGGCTTTATTGATGCTAAAGGGGACAGATAAACACATGAAAGTTTCTCTCAGGTTCTGAAGATGCTTTTTAAGAGCATTTAGTGCTGACTGCCATCTATTTTTTAAATATCTCTCTCTCTCCCACACACACACCCCCCCCCCCACAGCCAGCACTAAAACCCAACACCTTCCCCGCATGAGGAATCACTGAAGCAAAGAGAAAAAGTGGACATTATGCAGCAAGTACATTTGGGTGGGAAAAAGCCACGAAGGGGTTCTCACTGCAGTATTGCTACATCATCAGTCCTCTGTATCTCTGAGCAGAAATACCTGCGTTTCTACTCACTCCCTTCATCTCAGTGGCTGTAAGAAGATACCAAACTTGAGCTCACCGTGCAAAAAGGTGTTTGTCCAAGTGCCAGCCCAGAAGCGGCTATGAGAGGAGGAATAGGTAAGTTAGTCCAAAGCCCAAGACGATTGTGGACCCTGGGCAGTGGGTGGCCAGGAGCTCGACCTGAAGACGGAGAGTGAGCTCCAAAGGGATCGACTGACTTACTGGTAGGAGTGCCCACCTTGTTCCTTGATGCCGTACCTTGGCGCAGACTGTGGCAACTTCTTGGAGTGCTCTCCCTGCACAGAAATGGTTACCTGTGGAGGACAAAGATGTAAAAGAACATGTTGCATTACTTCTCACTTGATGCAGCAGAGAGGCTGGGAGCAGGTGGGATAAGATGGACGAGAGAATGGTAGGTCCCGATACCCCTGAACGTCTTCACCTTTCCTTCCCTGCCCAGCCTCCCTCCCGAGCGTCTCTACCGCAGGTACTGCGTTCATGGCCCACTTCCTCTACAACGTGTCATCTGCCAAGTTACCCCAGAGGATGCACCTGGGGTTGCATTCCCAGATCTGAAAACCATTCCCCTAGCAAGCCAGGGATAGAGGGGCTTTGCTGGCTCCACTGAGTGTTAAAAGCGAACGCAGTCAAGTGTTTAGTACCTTTCAAGGTCAGTTATTTCACCTTCCTTGAAGAAACCATGGGGCCTTGTATCTCTCATTTAGGCCAATAAGTGGAGAAATGGGAGAGATTGCAACAGCAAACCAACTGAAGAAGGGATGCCAAGAATGTTCTCTCTCCAAGACCCAAGTAGGTGTAACTGTGAACCTGTAAGCCAGGGCAAGGAGCGCCATGGACATTAAATTAAATGATTTTCATACCATCCCTGTGAGGATAAACTAGTAAATACAGAACAGAAAGTACCAAAAGGTCTATTACTCAGTAAAACTTCCTTTTGTGCAGATGGTCTAATGGGAGTCTCTGCCCTTTAACAACCTGAGTGACTAGAAATAATAAACCCGCTTACTGAGAGGGCAGGTGGTCTTCTGAACTCCTGTGCACTTGTGCAAGTGCTGTTTTCTCTAAGTTGGTCTACTGTGGTTATTTCCATCACTGCTTTAGTAGCTCATTTAAAAGGCAATGTTGCAGTTAAAATAGATCTTTGCTCCTGCAGAAAAAGAAACACCTTAAGTCTTTATGCTCCTTTTCTCAGGAGTGAGTTTCTCTTTTGGACAGTTGCACTAAAGCTTAAAATGTGCCCCTCTTTTCCCATTCTTGTGGAAGGTCTGGTTTGCATTCCCGAATTGCTCTCGTCTTGCTTTGAGCTGTGTCGATTATTTGTTGAGCCCTATTATGTCAGGCCTGGAACTCGAGAGTTAATGTGTCCTCAATCCCTCCAAACCACTGCTGCTCTGAGTGTATGACGAGGATGGGTTTCCGCATGCTTTCTGGAGGTTGGCAGCCCGTTAGTGTTTGAATCAGCTGTGAGGGTCGTGAGAGCTATTTAGGAAGCTCCAGCCCAGCGAGGCACTGTGCAGGATGCTGGCCTTTTAGGCAGTCCATGTGACAGTGTGCTTGGGTGCCCATTGGCATAGACTTGATTGTGCCTTCCGGGGGTGCATGTTGGGTGGGTGTTGTTGCCATGTTCTCAATTCCTGACACATGTGCCCAGCTCACCAAGTAGCAGGAATCTAGAGAATCAAAGACAGCTGCGGGGCAGAGTCTCTCACATGGTGCTCGTGCTCCAGTGCTCCTGGGAAAGCTGCTGAGCAGGTGACTCTGGTCTCTGAGCCCTCTCTGGCTCTTTTCTGTGCCCACTTGGCTCAGTGCCGATGCTCCCTCGTTTGCCAAATCCCTCCGTTTAATATCTAGCTCAGTCCTCCTCTCAGCTCCGTTTATTAAGTGCCGAAATTGCCTCCCACCCCCAGCTCCCTCAGCTTCCCATCTCCACCCATCTTAGCAAGGAGTTATGTAAAATGATTCCCCAAATAAGGTCATATGAGAGCGCTATGAACAATGTTAGGCTTAAAACTCTTATGGGATCCCTGCATTTTAAAACTAGAGATATTGAATAAATGTCAATCCACATGAAGCTATTCTACTCTCCCACCTCTGACTGCTCTGGACTTTCCGAGAGAAGGCAAGGCACAGACAGGTGCCACCAGCCAGTCTTTCCAGAATGTCACTGAGGGAAGACTGACATCCTATCCAGTTTTGGGAAGTAGGGCTGGCTCCAGACCTAACATCTGATATTTTATAATAGGAGACTGAATAAAAATTTTAATGAGTTGAATTGCCTATATGGTTAAATATCATTTCAAAATGACATCAGATAAGAGTCTAGCAGGAGAGTCAAAACATATACCCAAATGATTCTAAAATATAACTATATCGGTTAAAATGAAATGAACATCATGGAGGTATAAAAAGGGTATAGGAGTTCTGAAGCTGGAGAAATAAGAGCCACAGAGGGCACACAGAGGCCCTTTCTGCACGGAGGGCTTTCTTATTTTTTGGACCATGATGGATACACAGCAGATGGAGAAAGCAGAGCTTAAGGAGGTCCTTTCTGGAAGAGGAGATGTGGAATCCTGTCTCAGCTTTTTGTCTTCACTAGTAAGGGTAGCTAGTTCACTCTGTGTCCTGAATTCTGTTAGACTGTGTTTTTTCTCCAAAGCATTTTCCTAAGGTGTGAGGGGTTCCAGTTAGTTTTACGGCACTGGAATAAATGTTTTTACCTTATAATTCCTAGAGATTTCTAACAAATATTTTTCTCACTGACAGTAATTTTTAGGGTGAGTACCTATAAAATGACAGTGCAGTATTAGGGGAGAAATCACACTAGCCCTCTCATCTATCAGATTGGCCAATGAACGAACTATACATGACTTGAATTCATCCTTTTGGTTACCGGAGTGGTCGAATGGGATCAATCTGGGGACTTGGTTGATATTTTTGGGTTCAGCTGTTACGATGACCAGAAAAGGTGGCGTGCAATGGATAATTCATTATTTTATTCAGGAAACTCACAAATGTTTATTGTCTGTTATGTGGTAGGATAAAAAACATCTACTTACCATGCCCTGGGTTCTGTGTCTTACTCCCTGTACTCCTTTTGCCTTCAGTGAACCTCTCTTTTGCTCTCACTGTTTGTTATATGGTGTATTACCTGAGCACTGTGCCATTTATAATTCAAGGTCACTGTTGTTTTGTGTCAGCCAACAGGTACAGCATGCAAAGTATATTTATATATGCTCTTAATCATTTTACTTGACAAATGGAATTTGGCATAATTCACCTTTCTAACCAGTATTTCCCCCCTGCATTCCTTTCAAATGTATGCCTCTTTTTCAGTGGAGCAGCACACTCACATGTGTGCTTAACCATTTTTGTTCCTTACTTGGTCACTGAGGCCTGAGCCACAAGGTACAGTGGATATTCTGGGTGGTACTTTTGATCTCTGGATGTCGTTGCCTGAACCTGATTCACCTTCGGCTTCTCCTGGGAATGCTGCTTTGATTCTTCTACCCCTCAGCACCCTGTTTGCCCTCCCTCCAGGAAAAGCTGTCTGGAGGGATGCACGTAAAATTATTCACAGTTACACCCAGCGGAGAAAGGTAAGTAGTCAAAGAACTATCTTCACGTTGCACTCTTTTGTGAAAGAGCTCAGCCATGAAATTGTTAGCAGCACAAGGCTGAATGGTTGATGGATCAATTGAGCTTGAGGCTGTTGAGAAAGGTACATCATTATTCCCAGAATTTCTGGGTAGGTCTTCATGCTTCAGGAAGGGGCCACTTGCTTATAAATAATTAGATCTCTAATAAAATAATGAATATTACCAAAGCTTACCATATGTGTCAAATGGAAAGGCGTTGCATGCTTTTCTCAAGTGTTAAAGGAGAGTAATTGGTCATGTTTATTGCATAAGATGCTTATCTTTTAAGACCTTTTCTTGGAGTCTAGAGACCATCGAATCCTCAGGGAATGTATCTTCTACAGTGAATGGAAAATTGTGGATATGTGAATAATCATATGATGATAAAGGTTGTGTGGCTTGACGTTATCCTAAGAGCTCAGTGAAATATTAGCTCATTTTGTCCTCACGATTACCCCGTGAGTGAAGCACTGTTATTTCACTCATTTCAGACACACACAAAAAGCCAAAGCACGTCAAAGCATGACGAGTGAAAGTGACTTGCCCAAGTCACTCAGGAAGAAAGATAAGGACCCAGAAATGTTCATGGAACACGGGAAGTGGTTGAGTCCTGGGATTTCTTCCCAAGGTCTAGTAAATGCTCCTGGTGAGGCTCTCCGTGTCCTCAGCATTTCTGAGCCTGCCAGTCCAACCTCCACCAGCCAGATGCTGCATTTCTTTGCCTGAGTGTTTTCTGGTTTGTCCTTGCAGGGCAGGGGGGTTTATGCTGCCACGGGGCAGCCTTCGATTGAGGGATTGAATCATGCCCCCCCAAGGACCTGTTCGCGCTCTAACCTCCAGGCCTGTGCGCGTGAGCCCGTTTGGAATTAGGCTCTTTGAAGACGTTCTTATTTAAGATGGGGCCAAGCTGAGTCAGGGCTGGCCTCAACCCAAAATGAAAGGCATCCTTAGAAGGAGAGGAAATTTGGTCACAGCAGGGGAGACACATGGCCATGTGTGGGAGGCAGAGACTGAGCTAGGGCTCTGCCCACCAGCCTTGTTTGAAGTCTGAAGCTCACAGACTGCAGGGGAGAGCCTGGCCCTGCTGACACCTTTCTGTTAGACTTCCAGCCTCCACGGCTGAAAGAACTTTAGACGACAAATTCCTTTAGTGTGGCATCTGGTGCAGCAGCCCTGGCAACCTGGGACCCCTCGAGTGGGCTAGTGCTGCGGCACATCTTCTCCACCATTTCCCAGGGATTCTCGGGGGGCGAAGCGTCGGTTGCTCACGATGGCGACTTGCTGGATCCGGCTCCCCAGTGCTCCTTTTCTTCTCTGCCTCACTTGCTCACTGCTCTACAGATCTTTTCTGAGATCACTTCCAGACAAACCATCTGCCCTCAAATCTTTGGCTCAGTGTCTGCTTTTGGCAGAAGACGACCTAAGGCACAAGGCTTTCCCAGGTAGACACAGCTGGTTAGTGGGATATGCGGCATCAGATTCAAGGCTGCAGGCTGTGAAGCTGGCACTGAGGTGGCCGCTTCTTACTGCAGGCCAAGCCTGGCCTTCGAGTCAGTGGTCACCACTGAGAAGTCAGGGCCTGGGCTTGCACCAGGAGAACTTTCGGGCATTCATTTGGTAACCATTCAGTAGATGCCAGCTCTCATTCATGGGTATGTCATATTATGCTTTTCTGATGATTCTGACCTTTTATGCTTCCTCCATAAAAATTAAGACATTAGAATCATGGTTTCCAAAAATAAAAATTGGTGCACCAATTGGATGAATATTTAAAGAAACACAACTGCCTGGGCATAATGAAGTACACTTTGCCAATTTTTAACCTTTACTGTGTTTTACTCCCCAGTCCCTTCTCAACTTTGCATTCCAAACAGCTCTTGACTATTCCATGTGCCGAAGTGTCCAGGAGTTGCCTGGGTACTTGGGAAGGGGTCTCTGCGGGCCTTCTTAGCTGGATGTGATGGCTTGTGGGCTCTAACTCACCATTCTCTGTCATCAGATCAGAAATCTGCTTCCTTTTCCCTTTTCTCTCCACTCTTGCCTAATCAGGAACCAAATGAGAGGGTGATTTCCATTTCCAAGCACATGTGTTCTTGTCCCAACATGAATTCCTTCTTATAACCTTTTCCAATTTAAAAATAGAACAACTTCAATCTATCGCATCATTTCTCCTGAGGCCTGAGCCTTTGAAATCTAGAACTGGCAGGAAGGCTAATTGGATGCCAGCCAACAGGAATTTGGGTTATAATCTTTCTATCCCTGAGTTCCATTAGAAATGATTGCTTCATTTTTCTGGACTCAGTATCCCAAGATGATTATAAGATTCTTAAGGACAGAATAGAGCTCATCTTCTTTGAATCCCTCACCTTGCTGGATATACAGTCTTAAGATTATTTGTTGGTAATCCAGTATTTATATATGATGGCACCATGATTTTCACTTGAGCCATACAGGAGTTGCTCCTCACCCACTACAAGGGCACATAGATCGTAAGCCTAATCTAAAATTAGTTTTTTGTGTTTTATTTGTACATGCTTTTTCTTTATTGGTGCATGAAATATCTAGGGGGGAATTAAGATTAATGCCTTGCTTATATATACAAAAGATAAAAACAATAACTCTGACCTCCCATTTTATCCTTCCCAAATATGACAGAAGGATATCTGATGGTTGCCATTTAGTATTCAAAGCTCTCCTGGTGGGAGAATTCCTGAAATGCTTACATACAGAGCATCAGGCTGCCTGCTCTATGCTTTTGTTTTAAGCTAGGTACTAGCAACACAACTTCTGCTCCCTCGCAAGTGACCTGGCAGTCCCTGCTACAGTTCCCAGCCTGTGGTCAAAGGGGGGAGGGTGTACGGCCACGAGGAAAGGAACAGAAGGGACGGGACAGTGTTTCTTGTAAGGGCTCCATGTGCCAGGTGCTAGTGAGCATGGTAGTGGCTCTCTCTCTTGAACAGGATGGTCCTTCCTGTGTCCTCATAACGGAGGGGCGGCACCCCACTATACTCCTAAGCAGAGACCCCTAGGGCACTGGGTCGGCCTCACGGCCTCCTGATCTTAAAGTGCTAGGCACATCCATTGATTCTGTTGACTTGGTGGTTGGCAGGTCATTCCCATGGAAATGCAGAGGAGTGTAAATCTCCCCAGGCTTATGCTGCCCAGACCCACAGACAGCCTGGAGCTTCCTGAAGACGGAAACCAGCTTTAGCTCAAATTAGCTCGATCTGGGGCTCTCCTTGCGGAATGAGTGAGGCAAGAACTGCCATACTCCAGAAGTACGTCAGTGCCAGCAAACAGGCTCGAAGGGTCTTCGCTTTTCACAGCACCTGGTTCTTGTCCCAGACCTGACCTTGAATGGGTCCCACCCTATAAGCTTCACCCCAGAAGGGATGCCCGGAGCTGAGCAGGACCTGGGCAGAAGCTTTTCGGAGCCCAGAGGGCCTACTTCAAAGGACTTGGCTGGGACTCTCAGAGCCTCTCAGGACAGCTTGTACTGACCTCAGAGTCTCTTTGCTTGGTCCCAGGGTCACTGTGGGTGTCTCTCATGGGAGGTGCTGGCTCTTCAACATGCACTCTTTACCTGCACCTGGTTCCAAGTTCAATGCCAACCCCCAGCCTTGACCCAGCGGCCCTGACCCAGTGGCTCTGAGGCTCGGCAGTCGGATGGGGCAGGCTGTCCGGTGGTCCTGATGCTGCTGAGCTCTGAGAACCACCGGTCTGTGTCCTGCCTTGTGGAGCTGGAAAGAACGCTACTCCCCACCCCTCATCCCCCGGATGGTGGGACCGCTTCTCTCTGGGACTCAGCCCCATGCGTGGAGAGCCAGTGTATTCCCTAATTAAGTAGTTAGCTCTGGAGGTCTTTTTCATTTGGGTGATGTGTGGAGATTCAACCTCTTAAAACTGCAGTGTGACCTGAATGAAACAAAAGCCCTAATGAGGTATTTTAGAGTAGAAATCTGATTTATCTCTTAGAAAGGACCCATACTGCATTCTGGAACTACGCCTGACTGTGTTGTCAAAGAACCATACTTTCCTCTTCTCCTGGCAGCCTGGGGGTGGGGGGTGGGGATGGGGAAGAAATGCACAGAAAGGCTCTATAGCTACCCAAGGGAGCAGAAAAATGTCACAGATTTGGGACAGAAACAAATTCATAAGTGAATAAATAAGTGAAGAATGAATAGATGTTTAAAAAACTCCCTTTGAGTTATAGTTTTGCATTGAAGGGACAGAAAGAGAAACGTTTACATTATTGGGGATGTTCTCGCCAGTTTAAATGTCGGCACAATTGACATTTGGGACGATAACTCTTTGCCGTGGGGGCTGTCCTGTGTATTGCAGATGTCAGCAGCTCCCCTGGGCTCTACCTTCTAGATGCCAGGAGCATCTGCCCTTGCCAGTCACGACAAGCTAAGATGTCCCCAGAAATGGCCAGAGATCCTGGGGGGGGGGGGATGGCAAAATGACCCTCCAGTCAAGAACCACTGCTACAAATGGTTCTAGCACCCTTTTGATGTTTGCTCAAAATGCCTCCAAATTTAATAGGAATCGTGTTCCCATTAAGCCTGGCAATGGAAAGCTTTGAAATCTAAGTTTAATGGGAACAGGGGCTTGAGCTCTGTGAGCATATTAGCAAAGTTAAAAACAAAAAGCCATCTTTCAGCAACTAGGATGCATTTTAAAGAAGCGAGCAAGCGCTGGGATCTGCAAACACAGGTTGGGATTGCTGCAAGTGAGACGACCATTTGCCTTTACTGCTCGCTGGCCTGCAGAGTCTACGTTGAACGGGCATTTATGGGAGGCGTGAGGTTAGCCGGCGGCGTGAAGTTTGGCAGACTTAATCCATTTGTTCTGTCAGAGGATACACTAAGTTGAAACTGCAGCCAGATGTTTGTCAGAACCCAGTCAAGTAGGCGGAGGACTTAGAGCTGTGGAAGATAGCCTGACAAGTAGGATGCCATGTTTCAGCTTCAGTTTCAAGTCCTTGCTTTTGGGTTTTTATAGACAAGCCTGCAAATTCAGTTGGATGACTTCATTGGATGCTGAGCCTTCACAGTTAGTACCTTGTACCATTAGGAAATATTGCCTCAAAGCTGTTCCTGGTACATTCCGAATCCTTAGGTTAAGAGTTGGGCTCTTTTTACTCTTTGGAGGATGAAGCTTACTTTCTAACAGGCCAAGTGCTTTCCCCAGAAAATGATTGCAAAAAACCACAGCAGCTTCTAGATACATTTTGTAAAATGTGAGCCTGTAGTGGAGAATTTCTCTGGACTTGAGGAGGGCTAGGTAAACTGATGAGGAAGAGAACACTGCCAAGGCCAGGAAGGCTTGTAGTGCTCCTTAAAGAACCTACTAAGTGCCAAGGAAGGCAGTTCTATTTCATTAAGGCTCTGTTATGTGCTGAGGAAGGTGGTTCAGATTTATGAAGGGTCTACTAAATGCTGAGGGAGGGGGCTTAAATTTTTAAGGACTTACTATGTGCTGAGAAAGGTGATACAGTTTCATTAAGGACCTACTATGTGCCAAGGAAGGTGGTTCCGATTCATGAAGGTTCTACTATGTGCTGAAGAAGGTGGGCTGGATGCATTAAGGCTCTACTATGTGCTGAAGAATGCTGTTCAGATCTCTAAGGGCCTACTGTGTTTTGAGGAAGGCACTTCCCATTTGTTAAGGGCCTACTATGTGCCAAGGTGGTTCTGATTCAGTAAGGGCCTGCTATGTGCCCGGCACCTTCGTGTGTTACATTTTTTATGTTTTAGAAAAATCCTGGAATTCAGCCATCTTCAATTTCACGGAAGATACAAACACAGAAATCTTAAATAATGTGTCCAAGGTCACATAGCTAGAACCAGTAGAGCTAGGATTCAAATCCAAATTTGTTTATTTTTAAACTCAGATTTTTCACTGTACTCTATTTCCAGAAACTTGGGGAAAGCTGGTCCTCTGTTCCCAGAGTAATCTGATATCCTGACATTGGGAGAGACTGTATGTCTTTTCTACTCTATATATGCCCTCCTTACTGATCCAGTGCAACCCCGTCTATTTTTCTTTTTCTGATCTAGATCAAGGATCAGCAAACAATTTCCATAAAGGGAAATAGTAAATATTTTGGTTTTGCAGGCCACAGGGTCTCTGTCACAGGGACTCAGTCTACTGTTGTAACACAAAAGCAGCCATAGACATAATGTAAATGAATGAGTTTAGCTGAGTTCCAATAAAGCTTTATTTACAAAAACAAGCAGCCTGTGGATTTGTAGATTTGGCCTGTGGGTCATCACTTGCAGAAAGGGTCTTGATTTCCCCTAAACTCCCTAACTGGAATAACAGTAATCCCCCAGTGTCTCTCACTGGGGCCAGGGAAGGACACAGTTTTCTCCCCCAGGGGAGATGTCACAATGTCTGGAGAATTTATCCCCATGAGAAGGGGCGTGGCTACTGGTATCTGGTGGGCAGCGGCCAGGAATGCTGCTAAACATCTTACAGTGCACAAGACAGCCCTCCCCCTCCCCAGCAGGGAATTACCCAGCCCGAATGTCAGTGGCGCAGAGGTGGAAAACCCTATTGTACCATATACTTTTTATCACATTTTGGTTTAATTACTGGTTTACTTTACTCTCTTTCCATGGAGACCATGAGCCCTAAGGCAGCAGGGTATCATGGCTTTTATGTTCCTGTCATTACTCTGTCTGATTAGCCTCATGGAGTGTCTTGATGAATGTTTGTTGAAAAGTCATTGAATATCCCGAGATATTATCGAATAGGTCATTGAATATCCCTGGAAGTTCTTGGCCACCTGTCAGCCCTGCAGCTCCACCAGCTTCTAAAGGCCTACTGAAAACAATCACGAGCCAAATACTACCTGTAACCCCAATGATACCCCACACTTACCAGATAATCCTCTGCCTACAGCATTCCTGGGATACATGGAGCTCTGATAGGAACCCACCAGTAGTGATGGGGTTAACTTTAAACACTGGCTTTTCCCCTCCATGCATGGAAGGTAAAGGAACACTTGAAAATGGAATCAAAAGTGAAAGAGCCAGGACTTCTAGTAGATTAAGATGGCAGAATAGGATGCTCCAGGGCTCCATATCCCCACAGAATCTTTGAACAACTAGCAAAACCTAGCAAAGCCATCTTCCTCAGAGCTCCAGAAAACAGTTAAAGGATTGCAGTAACTGGGCAAGTGCCAAATCAAGAAACAGCTTTAAAAACAGGAGAAGCTTGTGATGCTTATACTGGTCCCTCATCAGCATCGTGTGGAGTCAGCCTGTGCTGTCATTGTGGGTCCCTAGCGCTGTTCCAGAGGGAACAGAGTAACCCCCATGGACATACTGGGGTGCCTGCACATCAGAGGCAGGCTGAAAAACTGAACCAAAACACTCATCTCTGGCTTGCCATCCCAGAACTTGCCCTGCAGGCAGAAGCAGCTTGGAATAGCTAAAGCAATATAAGAAACAATCAAATAGAAGTGGCCTGGGGGAAAGGATTACTGACTTCAAGACAAACAATAGACTTGGGGGTGGGAGATTCTATTCTATAGGGAATAGAGGGGGCATTTGGGTCCCTGTAAACAAAGGCCACGAGCATGCCAATTTCTTGTCAGAAACCATGGAGGCAAGTGGGACAAAATATTTAAAGTTCTGAAAGAAAACAATTGCCAACCAAGAATTTTATACCCAGTGAGACTATCTTTCAAAACTGAGGGAGAGAAAGACATCCTCAGATAAACAAAAGCTATGTTAATTTGTCACCACTAGGCCTGCCCTACAAGCAATGCTAAAGGGAGTTTTTCAGACTGAAAAGAAAAGGACACTAGATAGTGGATTGAAGTAGCATAAAGAAATAAAGACCTCCCATAAAGGCAACCCATGTGGGTAACTTAAATGCCAGTATTATAGTATTGTATTTTTTGGCATGTAGCTCCACTTTTTATTTCTTATAGTCAATGCATATATTTGAAATTTTTGATGTCTACCTTGTTAAACTTATTCAGAAACTGTGATCATGTGGATGATGTGTCCCAGGGGAGGATTAGGATGGTAGCACCATGAGCAGGGACCTCGTACTATTCTACCTACTCTCCTATGTACTGGCTTTGGGGTGGGGAAGTAATTTTTCAGTGAGAAAGCATTTGGTATTAAGAATGCACCTTGTGGAGATATTCTTATGCCATCTTCAACTATGTTAAAATCTGACTTGAACATGATCATAACCCTCATTTCTCACGTCACATTTGTCTGCCTCTGTTCTCCAGCTCATTTTTGGTTATCACCCTTGTATTTCAATATCTTCCTTCTTTGCTCTTAGTCCATCTTTCTCTCAGGGCCTGGAGCCTTTTTACTGAATCCACCAGCAACCTGCTGACAGACTCCAGCTTATGGAAAGCCTGTTGACACAGACTTCCATCATCTCCTTCCTGGATTCCCTGTTCTATGTCCCACTTATCTGTTGTAAACCCTGCTTCATTTTTTTTTTTTCCTGAGGTAAAATCCACATAACATAAAATTGACTATTTTAAAGTATTCAATTCAGAAACACTTAATAATTCATAATATCATGCAGCTACCACCTCTGTCTAGTTCTAAAACATTTCCATCACTCCAAAGGTAAACTCTGTTCCTATTAAACAATAACTCCCCATGTCCTCCTCCCCAAGCACCTGGCAAACACTATTCTGCTTTCTGTCTTTATGGATTTACCTGTTCTGGATATTTCTTTAAAAGGAATCATAAAATACATGATATTTTTCTTTAATGAGGTACCAGGGATTGAACCCAGGACCTCGTACATGCCAAGCAGGGGCTCAACCACTGAGCTATACCTGCTGTGCAATGCATGACCTTTTGTTTCTGGCATCTTTCACTTAGCATAATTTAAAAAAAAAAATGTTTTTAAAGATTTATTTTATTTATTTCCCCACCTCCCCAATTGTTTGTGCTTATTGTCTGCTCATTGTATGCTCTCTGTGTCTGCTCGTCTTGTTTTTGGAGGCACCAGGAACTGCACCTAGGACCTCCCATGTGGAAGGGAGGTGCTCAATCACTTGAGCCACATCTGCTTCCTGCTTGTAATGTCTCTCATTGTGTTTCCTCATTTTGTCTCCTCATGGCATCATCTTGTTGCATCAGCTCGCTGTGCCAGCCTGTTGCGTCAGCTCACTGTCTTGATCATCATCTTCAGGAGGCACTGGGAACTGAACCCAGGACCTCCCATGTGGTAGGTGGGTGCCCAACTGCTTGAGCCACATCCGCTTCCCTGTAATGTTTCCACAGTTCACTCATGTAGCATGTATCAGCACTTTTATTCCTTTCTGTTGTGGAATAATATTCCATTACATAGATAGATGCCAGTTTATAATTTCATCAGTTGATGGACAATAAAGTTGTTTCTACCTTTTGGCTACTGTGAACTGTGCTTATATGAACATTCATGTACAAGTATTTGAGTCCCTTGGGCATTTCAGTTTTCTTGGGTCTATACTTAGGAGTTTCACCCTGCTGTATTTTTGGATTCCCTTCTTCCCTACTACCAAGTGCTTATGAGTTCTTGCTTACTATTCATTCCATCAGCCGCTCACCAGCCATCTATGAAGCTTTTCAATGTGCCGTCAGAGCATTGATATAATGAATCAAGAAGTCCCAGTGGCTGCCCTCCAGCTGCTTATAGTCAAATCAGGTTAAAATACAAGTGACCAGGGAATTATAGTACAGTTTCCTAACTGCTACAGATAGGATGCTTTGGGAAGACTTAGTAATTATGATAATTACACTTGATTGACTTTATGCCAGACAGTTAGCGAAAGATCAAAGCCTGTCAATCCTCCCACCACCCTACAAAATGTTACAGCAGATGCTCAGTCTTCTGTGTCCCTCTGATGACCTCTTGACACCCAGCTGCCACTATCTACATCTCTGTGCTCTTTTTCTTTCCCTGGAGCCAGAAATGCTGAAGGCTGTTCTGGGAAAATCCTGGGAAGAACTGGAGAATTAACTCCCTTCAGGGACTGCTGTATAAACACTGCAGCACCCTCGTCTCTGGCTGTGGGAGTGGGCAGGGCTTGGGGGAGCGTGTTGCACCATGTACCAGATAGTCACCTACTGTGGCGGTGGCTTAGTGGTGCACCTTAGACTCTGTGCTTCCTTCCCCATCTCATTTCCCTAATTTCCTTGAACGTTTCCTGTACTTCCCAAATAAACTCTTGTTTTTGGGTCCTGTCTATGGTCTGCTTCTGGGGAAACCCAAACTAGACAGTTATAAGCTGTTGTCATCCTCCTTTAGGATAAGAGTCTAGGAAGCTTGCTTGCCTAAAGCCGACAGCTAATCTGTGGCAGAGCAGATGCAAATCCAGGCAACCTGGTTCCTGTGTCCACTGTTTTCCTTTAACTTTTTATTTTTAAATAATTTCATACTTACAGGACTATTGCCAGAGTAATACAAAACTCTAACAAAAGACCCCGATATATTCCCTACCCAGATACCAACTTTTATCACTTTCCTGTATTTGCTGTGTCATTATATCCATCCATTCACATCTCGACATCTATCACCTGTCTATCTTTAGCTTCTAAACATTTGAGACTAGATTGTATATATCATGCTCCGTGAACACTTAATATTTCCATGTACATTTCCTGAGTACAAAGATATTTACTATGGAACCACCTTTTATACAGTTATCAAGTTCAAGCAAGTTAGCATCAATACAAAGCTTCAAATCTGTATTCCAGTTTTTTCATATGTCCCAATAATGTCCTTTGGGCCTTTTCTCCTCCACTGCTATATCCAGTCCAGGACCACAGAGTGCATGTAATTTTCATTGTCTCTTTAGTTGCTCCTTTTTTTTTTTTTTTTTTTTAAGTTGTGGAAACACATATATAAGATGAACTACGCCCTCATGTTTATATATAAGATAAGCTACTGCCACACATGCCCAACACTCCATCCCATACAAACACTGTGCCCTTCAGCCGGTCTGATTTCCCTCCTTCTCCTGGGAGCAAGGTAGCCTATAGCTGTTTGGCATTGTTTATGAATTCCAAAAATAGATAGTGGATTATGTTTGTAAACTGGTCTGTACCTGGGCATGATTAAATTATGATTAGGGCTTTGATTGGGCCATGTTAGTAGGGGGTGGGGACTCACATATAAAACTACACAGCAGAGCAGAGGAGTGAGTTGGAGTTTTGATGCTGAGTTTTGAGCTGGAGCCTGGGAAGTGAACACACAAGAATAGAGAGGGCTCCTTAGACATGGCAGCAGCCCTGGGGAGAGAGACAGAGACATTCACCCGATAGCCTACAGCTGGCCTTGTGGAGAGAGCACAGCAGCTGAGCCTGGAGAGACCCAGAGCCCCGGGAAGAGAGGAACCCAGGAAGCCTGAACCCTGGCAGACGTCGGCCACCATCTTGCCCCGACACAAGGCAGTAGACTTTGGTGAGGAAAGTAACTTATGCTTTATGGCCTGGGAACTGAAAGCTTCTACCCCAAATAAATAGCCTTTATAAAAGCCACAGATTTCTGGTGATTTGCATCAGCCCCGCTTTGGCTGACTCACACATAGCCCTTCTCTCTGCCTCCTCTCATTAGACAGGTCTCAGTGCTGTTTGGACTGTCCCCTCCAACCCCCACCCCACCCCAGCCAAGCCTGGTGACACAGAAGTATGACAGGTCCCCACTCCCCACTGTGGGACCTGCAAGGAACCCCAAGAAAGAGATGTGTGTGTGTGTGTGTGTATCTATATAGAGAGATCTGTATTTGTTTAATCTGAAAACCCAAATTTTTGGAACTTTGGAAATGGAATTCTCGGTAATTGTGTTAGTTTCCAGTTGCTGCTGCTGTAGAGCATCCTCTCACAGCTGTGGAGATCAGGCGTCTGAAACGCGAGTCTCTGGGCTAAGACCAAGGTTTCCACAGGGCTGCGTTCCTTGTGGAGCTCTAGGGGAAAGCTGTTCCTCGCTTTCTCCAGCTTCCCGAGGCCACCCGCCCTCCTCGGCCCGGGGCCCCTTCCTTACTCCTGCCCAGCCTCGGCTTCTCTCGCCATGTCGCCTTTCCTCACGGTGCTTCCAAGGTCCCGTCTTCTCTGGCCTGCTTGTCTCCCTCTCAGATGGGCCCTCGTGATGACATCACACCACCCGTGCCATCCAGGACGATCTCCCCGTCTCAAGGTCCTTAACCGCGCTACATCTGCAGTCTCTTTGCCAGGGAACAGAGGCACAGGTTCTGGGAATCAGACCCCGACGTTGGTGGGGTGGGCCAGCTCTTCCTTACGCGTGTGCTAATGTTTCTGACAGCTTTCTCCATTTCACACATGAGCCGTGTTCCTGGCCCCTTCCCTCTGTAGCCCCAGAACCATCTCAAAGCGCACCTGGTCGTGTGTACGCCCCTGCGAGAATGAATCTGGCCTCCTCTCTTCAGAATGTGCATTGAGTGGTGCACGTACCAAGTCCGAATGAGAACGCAGTTTCATGCTAGGCGGTTTTGGAAACTAGAGTCTACATCTTGAAGCAGACACATGGCTCTTGATTACAGATGCTGCAGTTATTTCTTTGAAGGACAGCACCTCACATATTGTGGAATTAATGTTGATGCATTGACCTCCGTAGGGATTTGTTTCTATATTAATCCATGATGGAATGAAATGACAGGTGAATGACACCATCATTTACCCATGATTGCATTGGCCTTGTAACAGCCCTATGTCAGAGCTATTAAAATTTTTAAACTAGAGGTTTGTTTTTAAAATGACACAGCATCTCAGAGAAAATAAGAGGTAAGGAACAGACGACCAGCAACTGGGAAAAAGCAAGTTTTCCTATGTGTGCTTAGTTGAAGTAAATGGGGTGTTCAGAATTAAAAGCAAATCCAAAAACAAGAAAGGGAAGTCTGAAACCTTTGCTTTAGTTCAGTCAGAAAAGCTTCAGGTGGATGAAATTCAATAGGGAATGTCTTTCTCGTGTATAAGAGAGAAATCTCCGTAGACAATCCTTGGAAAGAATTTAGCTACAAGATGGCTATGGGAAGCTGCAAGTAGAATATTAATAAAGCAATAAAGTAGGAATCTACAGCTTGCACATAAAAAAATAGAACAAAAAATTGGATGAAGGAAGAATGTCCAGTCCATGTCAGACTATTAAAAATTAAGTACAACACGAGGGCGTTTGGGTCACCAGACCTTAATTTTTTTCTATAATTATCGGAAAACTCAGAGTCATTAATCAAGGACCCCTAATGGGGAGTGTTCTGAGCAGAACCCATGGACTCTATCAGAGACTGTTGGGGTTTGCCATTACACCCTCGCAGCTGCTCTCTGGGGCACCCTGGGAAAGAAGGCAATGACGTGCCTGACGAAGAACCGATGCGTCCTTCTCAGTTGCGGAGGGGGCAGGGGGCTCCCTGGCAGGCACGGATAGCTTTTCTCTGCTCACACTGTCAATGCCTGACTGTCTTGGAAGGGGCGTTGAAACCCTTGTCCATCTTTTGTCAAAGGTGGCTTTACCTTCTCTCAGGTGGGACTGCCTCCTCTCCAGCTTTGCGCCCAGGGCTGGGCTAGGCACAGGTGTGAGATGGTCTGTCTGCAGTGCACATGGCCATTTCACACTTTTCGTCTCCCTCTTAAACACACGCTCCCAGCACCAAAAGTTTTCCTCACACAGGTACGCAGTTTCTTACTTCCAGTTCGATGTAGCTGGTCTGAAACCCACACACCTGCCCCCGGTACACACTAGCAAGGTCTTGGTCTAAGCCGGGTCACTGAGACAAGCACACAGCAGTGCCCTCAGGCCCTTCCCGGGAGTGTCCATGCATAGGGAGGACAGAAAGAGAGCTCTGAGGAGCACTTCCTTTATGCCAGGTGCAAGCTCCTGTCCTCAGGGAAGCTCTCCTCCAGTTGGTGGAAACAGGCAAGGGACTGAATGTAACAAGTCCTCTATGTAGTGTACTAGAAGGTGGTGAGTGCTGGGGCCAAAAGGACGAGGGAGGGGGCCGTTTTTAATACTGTGACTAGAGAAGGACGCACCCAGAAGGGGATTTCTGAGCAAAGACTTGAAAGAATGATTTACATTTGCTTCTTCCTGGCATCCCCGGGCTTTGATTTCTTTTCATTTCTTAGCTGGGGGGTCCCAGGACCCCAGAGGAAATGATTATGTGAACCCCAGGCCTGCGTGAAGGGAGGACATCTTTATTAATAGCCAGGAAAACCGCTTTCCACACGAGAGCCCCTGGGTGCTAGAGGATGAATTATTGGAGTCGCGCCTTCCAGGGAGAGTAATTCACTGAGGATCGCACCTCCCTGATGATGTCTAAATACCACCTTCCATCTTGCGGGGCTCCAAGGCCGTTTCTCCTGACTGCGTTTGACGACAGTGATGGGCATGCTTTGGACTCTTACCCGGGATCCTCATGTCCCATTTTCAGTCTCTGGGGATTTCCTTACCTTTTTTTTTTTTCCCAAAACTCAACTAAACATTTGAAAGGATGTTGATTATATTTCATGCAGTATTTCTAAGTGCTTTTTGGTGAGGATTTCTCAGGTTATTTTCCATATAGTCAGAGACAAAAGTCAAGACTTAACTGTTTAAATTTTTTAATATAAACATACAGTGTGTATCACACGCATTTTTAAAAAAAAGATTTATTTATCCCCCCCCGCCCCCATTGTTCACTGTCTGCTCTCTGAGTCTGTTCATTATGTGCTTGTCTTCCTTTTTTTTAGGAGGCACCAGGAACCAAACCCCAGACCTCCCATGTGGGAGGGAGGCACCCAATGGCTTGAGCCACCTCTGCACCCTGCTTGTTGTGTCTCTCATTGTGTATTTTCTTTGTTGTCTCTTTGTTGCATCATCTCATTGCGTCATCTTGTTGCATCAGCTTGCTGTCTTGCTCGTCTTCTTTAGGAGGCACCGGGAACCGAACCCAGGACCTCCTATGTGGTAGGCGGACGCCCAACTGCTTGAGCCACATCTGCTTCCCCATGTGCATTTTTTAAAAAACAAAATGGGCCAATGGAAGCAATTTGGTTGTCAATGGGGGAAGCATTTAAGCAATAAGAATGCGGAAATAGATACTAATTTCCATAGCACCTTGGTTAATATACTAATTGATGCCAAATGTCTTAATATTAGCAAAAGCCCTTTGGCCTCTAAAGTATTTATGGATGTTTTAAAGTGTTTGAAAGACAAATGTCATATCCACATGGTCTGAGGTAATGGAAAAGTGATTGTGATTCAGAAACATAAATGGAGGAAACTTCAAATACCGTAAATACATGTAAGAATGCATGCTGTTGTCACTCTACATAAAGAGAAAAGGTGGACTCTTCAAAAATGAAATGGCCTGCCTGGATCCAGATGACCGAGTGAGAAGCTCCGTGGCTCTCTCCTCCCATAGTAGCTTCGAACAACCAACAAGAACTGACAGAAACATCTTTCTCAAAGCTCCAGAAAACAGTTAAAGAACTGCAGTAACAGGGCAAGCGCCAAATGAAGGAAAAGGCACTGCAAAGCCGTAGGGTCTTGGGCCACCCTGGCTGGCCCTTCCCCCGCCCCTCACGGACTCAGTGCGGAGCTGCCCACACTCTCAGTATGGATCTCCAGTCCTGGTTGCAGAGGGAGCAGAGTGACCTTCCTGCACATACTGGGAGCGTGTATATCTGGCCCAGTCTGCCCGGTGGGGGCCTGAGGGACTCACCATCCCAGAACTTTCCCTGTATGAAAAGCCAGCTCACAGAGTTCCCTACCATGCCCTGGGCGAGCAGTCAAGTGGCTGCCTGGGAAAGGGACTGCCGGCTGTAGGACAGATAGTGCAGTGAGCGGGAAGGGGAAGAAACTGGTTCCCCCAGGATCTAAAAGGCAAATGCATAAAAGGTGATGAGAAATCAATGGTTTTGGTTAGGGGGACAGCAGGGTGTAGGAATAGTTTGTATAAGCTATTGAAATTAAGTTGTTATTGAAGCAAGCAAGACTGTTACAGATTCATGATGTTAAATTTAAGCCTGATGGTACCCACAAAGAAAATATCAGAGAATATGCAAACTCCGACAGAAAGTAGAGTGTAGGTTAGCAGGGATGGGGGGCAAGGGCAATGGGGAGTTAATGCAGAATGGCTGTAGGGTTTCTGTTTGGGGTGAAGTGATAGTAATAAGGGGTGGCGAGGGCACTGCAAGATTGCGAATGTGATTAATTCCACTGACTGGTCTGCTGGGAGGGGCTGGGGAGGGGTAGTTTATGTTTTATGTATGTTTCCACAATTAAAAAAGAAAGATAAACTGAAGACATAAGGATAGCTAAATGCAATATATGGTACTGGATGGGATCCAAGAATGGAGAAGGGTCAAAAGGACATTTTAAAAATTGGAATATAGAATGTAAGCTTTATATCAATGTTAAATTTCTTGAACTTGATGACTGCACTTAAGGCGGCTGCACGGTTTGCAGGAAATGTACAAAAAAGTAATATATGTTCAAAGAGTATGATGTGTGCAACCTGCTCTCAAATGTTCATAAAGTAGATAGCAAGAACACAAGAAAGGTGGCAAAATGTTAAAATGGGTGGCTCTAGGGATCGTGGGGAGACATGTTGGAGTTCTCTGTGTGGGTTTATTATTTTTGCCACTGTCCTGAATGTTTGAAATTATTTCAAAATAAGTTATAAAAAATAAAAGGAAGTTTAATGTTTTATTTCAAAAGAATGAATAGGTCTGATTTTTAGGGTGGTTCTCAAGGTGATGGTGGGCTTTGGATTCTGAGAGAGGTGGGGTTGACCATTCATTCAACCTTAGGCAAGTTACTTGGCTTCCTGCACCGCAGCTTCCAAGGCTGAAATGGTGGGACAGTATTGACGACCTGGTAACATCCTCGCTAGGATTAAAATCTCCCCTTCTCGACCTGCTCACTATTGACAGTCGGAGTCGGATCATTCTTCAGTGTGCAGGAATGGCCTTAGCACTGCCCGATGCTTAGCAGCATCCCTGGCCGCTGCCCACTACATAGGTGCCAGTAGCAGCAGCAGTTTTGACAAGCAAAAATATCTGCAGACACTGCCAAATGTCCCTGATGGGGGTGGGGCAAGACCTCCCTGGATGAGAACCAGTGGGTTAATTGGAACAATACCAGTAGAGCGGTCTCCACCATCTAGTCTAATTCTCACTGGTTAATATTCTGTTCTTTGTCTTCATAAGTAAGAAGAATGAGTCTTTCGCTTTCCTCATTTCTCCCTCCTTCTCATGGGGACAGATACAGTCTGCTGATCCAGACACTTTGCAAAGAGGACAATGCCATTGAATCACCAACTCTACTGACCAGAAGCTAAAAGACACAACCATTGATAATTCAATAAAAAAATATTTCTTCAAGGAAAAGAAAAAATAGTCAAATAGTTGTCCTCATATGGCTAAAAAGCTCCCATTGTCTTACTTTCCTATTATCTTGACTTTGACTTTTTTCCTAGCTTGAGAAGGTTGTGCTTTCATATTCATTGATTCCTTGAAACCGTAGTCCACTTGTAGGAAACAGATTTCCATCCCACGTCAGGACCCCATTTTACTAGTTTTGAACCTATTCATTTGATCAGGAAATGATAGAGCACCTTCTGTGAACCCACCGTTTTGCTTGGTGGTGTGAGACATCCATGGATGCGATGCAGTGTCTGCCCTTGCCTGCCGGATTCCATAATGACGTAATTACTGCACAGTGGAAATGCCTGTCTGGCACTTAGTCTAGTCTGGCATCATCCAGCACAATTTGAAGTTCAACTCATAAGCAAAATAAACTAACATTTATGTGTCATTATTTCTTAGACAAATATTTTCCTTTGGCCTTCTGAAACGTCCAGAAGATTACAGGTTAAGAGTTGGAGAGATTAAATTGCTGAATGCCGTTCACAGATGAGGATATAACTTGTTCTGAAATCAATGTTTACTGATTCCTGCTCCTTTAGTATTTCTCCTAGGGATAACCCAGTCTCACTTATCCCAAATAATCTATTCAGGTACATGTCTGAAAGTTTCACCAATATATTCTCACCTACATGAATCCAATCCTGAAATATTGCTTTTTATTAGAGAAGTTGTAGGTTTACAGAAAAATCATGCAGAAAATACAGAGTTCCCATATAACCTTCCCATCACTAACACCTTGCATTAGTGGGGTATGTTCACTACAATTGCAGAAAGATTATTATTATAATTGTTCTATTAACTACAGTCCATGGTTTGCATCAGGTTTTCCTGTTTGTGTTGTACAGTCCTGTGGTTTTTTTTTTTTAAAGAATTTATTCTAGTAAGTTAAATGCAACCTAAAATTGCCCCCTTTTAACCATATTGAAATATGTCATTCAATAGTGTTAATCACATTCCCAATGTCATGCTTCCGTCACCACCATCCATGACCAAAACTCTTCCATCACCCCAAATGGAGATTCTGTGCGCTTCTCACAGAGTAAGACAGTAAACCTCTAGTCTGCATTCACCTTAGCTGTATTTTCATGTCTATACCTGCATCCTAGGAAAAAAATAGGGACCTGAAAGGACTGAGAGCAAAGGAGGGGTGCAATGCCGAGAGGCAGAGACTTGAGAAGCACTAGTCATGGGCACTCTCAAGGAAGGTAGGATCAGGTCAGTGCTCATGTTGGGACTATGGGTTGACAGGGGATGGCATGAAGGAAGTGGGTGTGTGGAGTGGGGGGAAGAGACCCTGGAAAGGGGTGAGGAGGATGACAAGGGCTACCCTGCCACTGCACATCTGAATGAACTTTATATTCAGCCCTGCAGTTAAGGAAGCAGAGAAATGCCTACTTCCTCTTACAGTCTCTTTCCGTCTTCCACACACACCCCCGTCGGGCTGTTTTCTTCCAGGTTGTCTGCCAGATTCTCACGAGGTTGACTCCGTGTGCCAAGTTAACGGGAATGCCAGTGCCGAGGTGTGGGAGGACTCCCTTTGTTAGAGTGGAGGCTCTTCCATGGGCCACAGTCAGGTGGCCTAGCTACACCCTGAGAGAGTGTGATTAGTCAGGCGTTTTTATAAGAAAATTACTTTCTGGATAAGTGAATGAGACAGTGATGTAGCAAAAACCATATAAATATTTGATCTAAAATATCCTATCTACCACTTTATTGGCATTACAGAAACTAGATCTATTTAATGCTCAAAACAAATCAAGAATTGGATAGCAAAAGGCCAGGTCTTGTTTGCAGATATTTCCAAGCTACAGAGAAGAATCCCCCCTTGGCAGAAATCTCGTAGACTTCTACAAATACCATGTTTCCTTAAACGCTCTTGAAATTGCTCTTGGAGAATCGAATGATTCCACTAAACATACTCTTTCTGTGTGTCTGGCACTTGTCCTGCTTGCTGGGGATAAAATGGTGAATAGGATAAACATAGCCTCTGCTTAAAGCTTACATTTCAGTGGCAGGAGGCAGACAATAAACAAGGGAGCAAACAGGCAAACACACAATTACAGATTGTAACAAATCCTCAGAGGGAAATGAACACTGTCATGGCATAACGATTGCTTGACAGAGGTCACACCAAATGTAGAGACCTTGAAATAGAATAGAGCTTGCCATAATAAATAAACCAGAACATGGTCCGATGTGATCCCCATATCCCCTAAATATGTATCTCTGATGAAGGACTTGGCCTGAAAAGAACTTTGCCCACCTTATTTTTCTGTTCCTGTTTGTTGTAGAGTGTTGGGTACCATCTACAAAAGATCACTATGATTAGTGTTGGAAGGTTTTCCAATGTAAAAAAGGCATGGCTTTTGTTTTCTAAGGAATTTGCAGGCTCATGGAAGAGACTAATAAGTGCCAATTAATGACAATGAATGCAAGTGAAAGGAACACATTTGTAGATGAGGTATGAGAATGGGAACAACTAGATCTGGTGTTCCAAATTAATATGTTGGTATTTATGTCATTGAAAATGGAGCACTTAGAATATTTCCTGGTGCTTACACTAATTACTAAGATGATGATGCGCTTGATGATGATAATTAAGTGTTCATGTTTGTGATAATGGTACAGAGATGTGACTGAGAGAAGGATGCCAGCATTCACATACAGGATTGAAAGCTTCTCTAATTGCTTTCTGGTTCTGGGTCAGGTGGAGTAAGCACACTCTGCCCTGTCTGTCCCATTAAGTGGAGGAGAAAACACGACAGTATGAACAAGAATGAATGGAACAGCTATCCAAGGACTCTGCAAAATATATGTTAGCAGGCAGATTAGGAAAAGAAAATAGAACTCAAAGTATTACCATTCCAGCTTTTTGGAGTTTCCCACTTTTTGTTTCTTGTTGTTTTCTTCCTTTGTCTTCTGGCATGGACCCAAAGGTGGTGCAAATTCCTGAACTGCACACTAGGTGCACAAAGAGAGAAACACCTTTTCTTTCTGGTCTAAGGAAGGGTTCCATATGGGACAGAGAATGGGGGGAACTCCCCATTGTGTTTCTTTTCTTTCTCTTCTGGAACTGTCCCCAGTCAAGCCTTATGCTCAAAGCTTCAGCTGCACAGTGATGGCAGTGGCACAAGTGGCAATGGTAATGATGCTCCGAGGGCACCTATAACTCCAAGAGAAGGTTCTCCTCCTCTCTGACCGAAGGAATTGTGGTATGAGGAGTACTGGAGGCACTCCCATTGCAGTTTGTCTATCTCTGTCCTCTTCCTGCTTGACCACAGGGGCAGACCCAGTCACAAGGCATGGCTCCCAATACTCCAGGTTTTTATCCAGAGGACTAAAAAGGGGGTAAGTAGGAACTGGAAAGTGTGGGGCAGATTGCAGAAAGAAAAGACCCTATTAAGTTTTTGTGTATGAACTTCTAGGATCTCCAGTGAGCTGTACATTCAGGGATCTAACACTTCACTGGATAAGATTTTGCAAACTGCTGATGTCTTGGACTGGTCTGTGGGTCCTACACAGACAGGAAAGATCCAAACAGCACAACAAAGGCTTTGAAACCTGAACCGAAAGTGAAATCAGTCTACAGCAGGTGGATAAGACCTTGTGGCCTGAACCTAACCAGGTCAGTTGCCTCCTTCATAGGATTTAAACAAGACCCAGATTCTCACAACAAAATATCTGGCATGTCTAGGTTACAATACACAATTTCTTGGCATACAAAGAATCAGGAAATTCTGACAAATTGTCAAGGAAAAAAGACAATCAAGAGACAATTTGCACATGATGAGCAAAGTGCCAGCAAATTATTGAAGACTTTAAAGAAACCCTTTGAACCATGCACTAGGAAGGAAGGGTGAACCTTGTTGAAATAAATGGAAAGCTAGAAGGCAGCAGCTGAGAAACAGAAGCAATGAAAAAAGAATAATCAAGAGGAAATTTTAGAACTGAAAAAGTACAATAGCCCCCCTCCCCCCCCCAATCACTGGATGGATTCAGCAGCAGTATGGAGATGGTAGAGGAAAGAATTACTGAACTTGAAAATAAACACAATCAAAATTATTCGATCTGAACTTCAGAGGGACCTGTGGGAAAAATCAAAAGGTCTAACATTCATGCCATCTGCGTTCCAGAAGGAGAGGACAAAATGTGGTGCAGAAAAATATATTTGGTAGAACCTAAAATTACAGCTGCAAGAAGCTCAGCAAAACCTAAATTTAAAGAAGCTCATGCCCAGAAATAGTGTAATAAAATTGTTGCAAACCAAACACAAAGGATAAATCTTGATCAGCAGAGAAAATCGACACATTACATATAGGGAAGGAATTGCTCAAATGAGTGTGGATTTCTTGTCAGAAACCAGAGAGGCAAAATGGCAGTGGGACAATGTTTTTAAAGTGTTAAACAACAACAAAACTGTCATCTCAGAATTCTATATCCAGCAAAGATACCCTTAATGAGTAAAGGTGAAATAAAGATATTCTCAGTTGAAGGAAAACTAAGAGAAGCATTTTACCAGCAGAACTGCTATAATAGAAATGCTAAAGAAGGTTCCTCAGCCAGAAGGGAAACGACAGAAGGAAAGGTGGAACATCAAGAATGAAAGAAGAGCAGCAGAAATGATAAGTATCTGGGTTGATATAAACTATTTTAAGTTCCTTAATATATTTATGATTGTTGAAAGCAAACCTTATAACATTATCTGGTGGGATTTTCAACGTACTGGATGCAATCCATATGTCATTTATAACAGAGGGGAGAATTGAGGGACCTATAAATAACATTTTTATATTCTACTTGAAGTGACAAATTATGAATTCTAAGTGGACTGAGAAAAGGTAAGTATGTATATTTAGCAACTGCCAAGAAAACTATACAAAGAGATATATCTAAAAGCTTAAGAGAGAAATTACAATGGAAGACTGTAAAACAGTCAAATGATCAATAAGACAGAAAGGGGAAAGAGAAAAATGAAGAACAGAAGTAATAGACAGGGAAGCGGCTGTGGCTCAATCAGTAGGGCTCCCGTTTGCCATGTGGGGGGTCCCGGGTTCGGTTCCCGGGGCCTCCTGGTGGGGGCAGGCCCGCCCGCACGGCGTGGTTAGCTGACCCAGCGAGCACACCCAGCAAGGGGGGCGGGGATAAGTGAATAAATAAATAAAATCTTTAAAAAAAAAAAAAAAAGAAGTAATAGACAGAAAACAGCTACTCCCTTGGCCTGGAGAACCACAGGATTTATTTCAGGCAGCATCCGCATGCCTTTCTTTGTCACTATTATGGTAAATGTGGATGGCTTTACTAGAAGTTCTATTTAGGAAAATAGTTTACTTGCTATGGTGTACATTCCTCTACTATGGTTTCTAGAGCTGATCACTTGACACAGCTTATTGTGAAAAAGAAAGCAAGGATTCATGGAGAATGCTGAAAAAGATTGAAATTTTAGACCACCTAGGAAAAGTAAATGGGTTGAGCATTTATTTATGAAAGGAAAATGACGATACTGGGAAACAATTATGAATTTGTTAAAAACGTATTTGTTAGTTTCTTTTTCAAGGGGTCAAGTTGCCATTGGATTTTGCAGAACCTTGGAGAGCCTTAAATATAGAAGGGACATTTATGTGTTCTAAGTGGACTAGGACTTAGCTCTGACTTAAATTTCATGAGTTCTTGGGTTTAAATGCTAATATTTTAAAGAACTGTTTGAAATGATAAAATAGCAAATAAAATGGGGGAAAATCTCTCCACTATATTGGTACATAAGCAGTAGCTTTTTGAGGAAATGGCAAAGAAATGAAGCAAATGAAATACTTGGAGCATTTGGATTGGGTTTAAAGAATAATGGGCTCATCCCAGAATCCTCAGGATTGGTGAATAAAATACGGACTACAGTGGACTTACTGGTGTTCTACTATAGACTTATTGTTGAGTCTAGCAATGGAAGAAATTATATCATTGATGTGGAGGCAGTGGCCACTGGAGGTGCTGAAGGCAGGGAGAGGGGAAAATAGGTGCAATATGGGGGCATTTTCAGGACTTGGAATTGACCTGGATGACATTGCAATGACAGATACAGGCCATTGTATATCCTGCCATAACGTACAGAATTGAGTGGGAGAGAGTGTGAACTAGAATGTACACTACAGCCCATGCTGACAGTGCTCCAGAATGTGCTCATCAAATGCAATGAATGTACCACACTAATGAAAGAAGTTGTTACTGTGGGGAACAGTGGGAGGTGTGGGGAGTGGGGCATGTGGGAATCCCTTATTTTTTTATGTAATATTTTATGTAATCTAAGTATCTTTTGGAAATAAATAAAAAATATATTTAAAAAAAAAAACCAAGAATAATGGGCTGTACTGCATGACCTTTCTAGGCTGGCCTGATACAAAATTGTGAGCAAAAACCCTTGGTGGTTTCCCCCGGGATACTGAATGCCCTGGAAGGATGCCGCCATAACATGAGGTGCTTTTAGCAATCCCTTCTCTAGTCTTGCTGATGATCCCCAAATGAACTAGGAGAAATTAGTTTGCACTCAAAAATCGCTGCCTTGGAAGAAAGTCCCTATTTTTTGGACGAAGGCGTTTTAAACGCCTTTGCTTGCCTGGGTGGGCCAAGCTGCGGGAAAGCAGCTGAGGACAGTGATGGTAGGGGCCAGGGGTCAGCCAAGCCCTTGTTACAGGAAAATGACAGCTTTCTCTCTTAGGCAAAGAATTGTTGAAATGCTACTCCATTTTTGCAAGCTCCTGCTGAAGGGGAAAAAGAAATCACTTAAACCCTATCACCCTAATCATCTAATCACAATATAGAGCTTCTAAGTAATGTTCTGGTTCTTTAGAATAGACCAGTGAGATTAAAATGACCTGAAAGCATAAACTCATTTTAGCTTGAATGTGCCTTTTATCATTCTATTGAAATGTGGTTAAAGGTCGCTGGCAGCTCAGGCAGATTCCCAAATTAACTTCACTGCTGAATTTCATAACAATATGAAGGAAAAGGGGACCCTCTTCACTTTTCAGGATGTTGATTGAATTGATCATTGTGGAATGAACAAAACCATGACTCTTTTGAAGAGTTTGTTTCCCGTGGAGGCTGGCTACTTGCAGCGCATTTCCCCAACGCCGCTCAGCTTCATGGGAGAAGGATGCCATTTGCGCTAGAGGATTTTGTAATTGCAGGATATCGGAGATTAAATGTAAAGGCCCAGAAAAAGAGACAGAGCAAACCATAGCTTCTCTGATTCAGCTCAATTTTTAAATTAGACCAATTCAGGGTTTAGGTCATTATGTATTTTCTCAACATTTTGCAGAGGAACAGTAATAAGCATTTTATTTAGCATGTCCTATTTTCAGACCAAGTGAGGGATTTTAGTATTCCATTCCCTCTTTGTTCTTATTTTAGATGGAAGGAAACCAATCCCTGGAGAAACACCTCTCATCATCTGCTGGTTTGGGGCCAGAAGCAAGAATTTGGAGAGCTGTATGAGTCCATAATTCATTGTCCCTCTTTGCCAAATTAGAGTCTGAGGAGAGATGAACTTGAAAGACTGTCCTGAATACAGAGTCCTCCAACTGTATTCCTACACCTCGGGCTTTCTGATACATGACATTGTACAATAGAGCAGTTGAACGTCCAGAATAAAGGCTTGCAGTTGTTTAGAATTATTTTCAATCTCTAAATCTCTGGTATTTAGTACAGTGATGGTCAAGTCACATCATAGCATATACATATTGTAGTATATTAGTTCTCAAAATATTTTAACAGAGAACATACCTGACTAAACTATACAGCCATGTAGAGGTTTGGAGGAGGTACTGGTCAACCAGTACATGAAGACATAGCACAGGGGGAGGTTGGGAATATGGGCTCCAAGGCAGAACCATGTGGGTTTGAGTCCAGGCTCTTCCATTTACTCAAGTGGATCTGGGGATGCTAGTTGCTGTTCCATGCCTCAGTTTCTTCATCTATGAAATGTGGATAATGAAAATACCCATTTTATAAGTTTGTGTGGGGAGCAAATGAATATCTGTAAACTCTCTAGAACAGTCTCTGATATAAGGAAAGCCTTATATATGTGTTTATTAATTTAGGTGATTCCAAAGGCAGGCAGCACCTCTTTTACTCTGAAAGTGGTGGTTGAGGCAATTCAAATTATGTGTGTATACGAGTCTACCTTTATTTTTGAATGTTATAGGGAAGCAAGGGTGACATTTTTTTCTGATTTATGAAATTAAATATAAAATTTACTTAGACTGAAAAGGTAAACTCTTGTGATAATAATAATTATTATAATACCAAATACTATAGATTGCTTGTGTTCTAGGCACTGCTGGGTACACTTTGCATATGTTAATATATTTAATTATCAAGCCAATTCTATGAGGTAGGCAATATTATTGACTCCATTTAGTGATGAGATTGTAATGAGCCATTATTGGCTCCCATTTTCACAAGTGTAGAAACATACAAGCCAGCAGCCCATAGCTTGTAACTTGATAATTGGGAATTAACACATGAAGGGTCATTGAAGGTATTATCCACTGCATTTAAAAACAATTGTTTAGAAAACTGGTAAATATCATCATATAAGGAGTCACCAAACTTTGCAAATGCTAATAATTCCATAAACTTAAAGATCCGTAGAATTACTTTGACTCTGGTTCCTACTACAATTAAAAGTTACTCTCTAGATTTTTATTCTTTTAACACAATTGTTGTCTATTGGGATTGCATTGGATTGGCTTTTCACTTGGGAAAGTGCTCTTGAGAAAATTCCATTTTAAGGTGGTCATTTTGATGTCCTGGAAGGTGATGGAGTTTCTTCTTCCACCATCAGTTTTGTCCTGGCTTCTGACAGGATTGGATTGAGGGGAGGGATTATAAAATTCTGAAGTGAATAGAAGATAGTCACAGGTTCTCTGCAGCTCTTTCACCAAGAGGTAGAGTCTATGTTTCTGCCCCTGTGAATTAGGTGTGGCTCGCTTTGACCAATAGAATGGGGCATTGGGCACTTTTTAGGCAAGATTTTGAGAGGCTTTGCGGAGACTATTCTGGCTCTCTTGGAATCCTGAGACTACCCTTTTTGAAGAAGCCCCAAGAAGTGGGCTGACTCAGCCACTTTAGCATCTCAGCTAAGGTTCTAGACCTTGGAGTGGGAACATCTTAAAACATAGAGCCCATGACTGCAGCCATATGAGTGAACACAGGAGAGAACAACAGCTCTACCCAGTCACTCCACAGAATCATGAGAAGCAATACATTGTTGTTGCTATAAGTCACTAAGATTGGGGAGATTTGTTATGCAGCATAACTAGCTGACACAGAAGTGCCAGAAGATACCCACTTTTGAGTAACAGCCCCTCTATTCTTCTTTGAAAAGGCCCCATCCTGCAAGAGGCCAGTTGTCATTGCAAGGCCCCTCATGGCAGGGACCTTTATAAGAGTTTCTGAGATGTTGCTCATAAGCTCTAAGGGATTTAAAGGTCACTGCTTCTGAGTTATTTTTGGCCAGATGGACATGCTTGAATAAATGAGATCTTGAAAAGATGAATCCCAATAGGATTTTATTTCTTTCATTTTAAAAGAAAGCCATGAGTCATAGAGAACAAGTTTTCCATTTCTTGTCCTTTGCAAAAAACTTGTGATATCCTAATATCATATGTTCAGTTATCTGTTAGAATGATCAATTATTAGATCTCTTTTTTTTTTCTAGCCTTTTTCAGTTATACAAAAAATGGAAGAAAGGGAACTAGAGGGCTTTTTCCCCTAAGCTATTAGGTTGAGGGGGGTAGCAAAATATTATAAGGATACTAATATTACTGAACTTATTCCTTAGAGCCAATTACATTTATGACCATCCTAGGAAATGATTGGTGTTCAGAGTCAAATGCAACATGGCCCATCCCCTGGAGAAGCTCATTGGTTGAGCACACATACTTTCACTCTTGAAGAAAATGCCAAAGTGGAAGAACAGGGTTAAAACAAAACAAAACATAACATCAAATGCTTTAAACAATGGAAAGCAATTAAATCTCTATGCAGGCTTTGCTTGGAGCATGAGGACCAGGCAACTGTTTTAACCTCAAAAATATTTCACTGATACTCACACGGGAAAAAGACAATGAATGTAACTTGTGAACTATAGTTAACATCAATATTGTAATATTCTTGCATCAATGTCAAAGAAGGTACTAAATCAATGCTAGGGGTCAATAATAGGGGGGTATGGGATTCTTTCTTTTGGACTAAGGAAAACATTCAAAGCTTTACTGGGGCGATGAGTGCAGAAGTCTCTGATGAAAGTGAAAGTCACTGAGTACGCTTCAGATAGAATGTACAAGGCACGGGACTGTATAACACAGGGAACCGTGTGGTGGAAGATGGACTGTGGTTAACAGCACAAATGTCTCAGGAACGACAAAAAACGTACAACACTAGTACATAATGTTAATGATGGGGGTATATGGAAAAAATACACCAAGTGTGTGCACTATGGACCATGGTTAGCGGTAACAGTCTGATCATGTGCTTTCCTAATCTAACAAATGTTCCATAACAATGTAAGGTGTTGGTGGAGGGGTGACATATGGGAATTCTGCACGGTTGTTTTGTAAGCTCCCAACTTTTCTAATAGAAAATAAAAATATTTCACTGATATCCAGACAATGTCTACCAGTATGAACATAGAATATGTTCAAATGATCAGGTCAGGTAATTTTCAACTAACCATCTAATGAAATTTCATTCACCTGATAGTTTGACTTTGATTGACGGATTTATTTGCTTATCTCTACTCTTTTAGAAGGATATACAGTGTTTGGCCTTTCAGGGTGGTTGGAGATACTGTCCTGGGTATGTGTGTGCATAAGATAGAAGTGAAATACCTTGGAAATGCACCACCTACCACATTATAATACTTAATACAAATCTCAGTGCTATCAGTTCATATATCAGTGTTAATTTCCCTATACCCCTGAAACTATGATAGCCATATTTCTCAAACCAAAAATCATTTTTAAAGAATCAGGTTTTTTTTTTAGGCCTTCCGCTACTGTAAAAATCAAAGCCTCTCTATCCATTTTTCAAATTGCTTTTATTGAAAGGAATATGTTTATGTTTGTGTGCATTAGATACATTGAGAAAAGTGTGGCTGAATGCAAGTAAAACTGAGGGAGTTATGCATGGGTTGAGTGGCGTGAAAGAACATGGGGAAGGGATGACTGTTGGTTTTGAGTGCAAGTTTATCTTTTCTCAAGGAGCATACATTAATTTTTGCAATTTGGAAGAAAAAAATATACTAAAAACTGTTTTAAAAAATTATATGAATTTGAGACCCAGAAAGTAAGAATGTAAGGTAAAACTCCAACTCAAAGGTAGCCTTTGTGTAAAGGTTATGAAAACAAGTCATGGACTTAATTTTATATTTTCTTCTTCTGATCATAATATTCACAAAGCAGTCCATTTTTCTGCTGGTTTGTTGCCAAGAAATAGATGGCCGGCTCTCAAATGTGGGACCATCACCTAACTTGTCACATTCCTTAAGCCCCTTTTGCCAGGTTGATTCCCTAGAGTTGTAAACTTTCAAAGTGGTAATTATACTTATTTTCCAAAATGAGAAATAAAAAAAGTGAAAACCTGCATTTTTAAGAAATTCAAATTTACTCAAGCGAATACCTTCCAGTTGAGTTTATGTTTTGACATTGGATGAATTCACACTCATTAAATTAGGTAGAGTGTAGTGTTTTAATCAAATAAAAAGTTAACAGTGTTAACTTGGCTCATATCTAGTGTCACATGAGTCAGTACTGTGTGACATAACAACTGTGAGGGCAGCTGTGATTTAGTGGGGAGAAAGACAAGGCAGTCCTACAGGGCATGCTACCTCCATTTCAGACACCTCCTACCTATAATGAGCCGGGCTGCGGCACTCCTCCTCTTACGTCAGAAGAAATGGTTTGGGGTCAGAAACAAGTTCCTTGTTTTGGTGATCTCACCCCTAATGCCTTGGTCAGAGTCAGCCTCAGAGTAGGCGATGGCTCATCCTTGTAATGTAAAGAAAGATTCAAGGGTAAATATGTTTTTTAGCTTAGTAATCCCTGTGCTTCAGTTTTTCAAGGATTATTGCCAAAATAATGTTCCTTGGTGGAATATGCTTTCTTGGATAAGAGAGTAAACCATGTTTTGGAGAGAAAATTAATAAACTGTCCCTTAACATGAGAAAGGTAATGCCTCAGGCAATTGTTGGATGTGGAGCCCCCCCACACCTCTGTCTGCGTTCAGCACTGGAACATAGCTTGCCGCGCTTGAGTAGAAAGAAACCTTAGGAGCATCCAGCTGAAGCCTAGCTTGGAAGACACAAAGCAGACCAAATTGAGGATTTCCTCTTCATGGAAGGTGCCAGCAGTCCTCTAGGAAGGGTGGGGGTCGGGTAAGGATGCTTGGGGAAGGAAGACTGGGAGAATTGAGGATACAGAGCGAAGTTGGGAAAGAGAACACTTAGAATGGGCCCCCTCACAAGCCCTACACTTCCCAGCCTTGCTTCCCAGCCTCGGATAATGCACTGGAATCTGCTCATGTACACAAAGTCACAAATCCTACTTAGTTTTCCTTGCCAATGCTTAATTGCTGCTTCAGTAAAAGACTGCTTAAATCTCCATTGTAATTAAGTTTTGGATAGCTGTGGAGGCTTCTAAAACAAAAATTTGCCATGTTGCTCGAAGAACCTTTTCTAAGGATTTACTGCTAAGAGTTCCATTTACATAATACAGTGTACATGGAGTTTGCTGGAGTTGTGGAATCCCAGTGGTCCTACTCCTTCACCTCTTTCCCTTTTCCTGGAGATTACAAACTTGATGTGGATGACCCTTTCAGAGGCCTAACTTCACACTCCTTGACTTCTCGTACATCAGTAGCTCTCACTCCCTCTCTGCTTCCCATTGAGATGGCCATGTATTTTCCTCCTACATTTATTGGGATTGCCTCAGGCTGCAAGTATAAAACACAAAGGCAATTAACAATAGCATAAACCCAAAAGGTTTTAATTTCTTCACAGAGCAAGAAGTCTAGCAATAGACAATTTAAAGCTGAGGCAGAGGCTTAAAGATGCCACGAGGGACCCATGATCCTTTTACCTTTTTGTTGTACCATGCTTAGCCTGCTGCTGTACCCCTATGATCACAACATGGATTTTGTACCTTCAAATATTATACTCTCATCCAAGAAGAAAAAGGTGGGGACCAAAAACTTTTCTCTGTGGAGTTTCATCTTTTAGTTCATACGTGGATTCCTGACCCAGGACTTCTCCCTCTGTCTCACTGCCCAAAACGATTGCATGCTCCCCCTCCCTCAGCTGCAAAGGGGCATTGTGATAATGAGTATTTTTAGCCCAGAACACTGCTAGTCTGTATAAATACTGGATTCTGTCAGTAACAAAAATGAGGAATTGATATCAGGAAGGTAATTAGTAATGGCTGCTGTAACTCCTAACTGACTTAGAGATGACTCCAGTGTTCTCAAAGGCTAACCCTAGTTCACCTCACTCGACCTCACATCTGAGCAGAAGCAGCATCTTGGAATTATTCCTCTGCCGACAAACTCCTATCATACCTTCTCTCTCCTCAAAGCCTGTTTTTGTCCCCCTCTCCAGCTTCTCTTCCCATTATTAAAAGCCAGTGTTCCGCTGTTTGCCCTCGGCCCTCTCCTCTTTCTCCACCACGTGGTCCTCTCGGCAGCAGTTGTACAAGTCGCACCCCACAAAATAGAAGCCGAGAGGCAGAGCAGAGGTAGGAGGGCCTGGGAGGGCCTGGCCCTGGGGAGAGGGTCTGTTCCTGCGGGAAGCAGCTTTGAATGCGGACGGCCAGTAACTGGAATCACAAAAGCAGGGTGAGCTCACATTTCCATTGGCAGTAGGTGTAGGGGTGTGGGAGCCCGGAGCTGGGACTTCCCCTCCTTAAATGAAGCACAGGCCAAAGCACGCCGCTTCCCTGCCGGCGTAGCCTGGACACTCGCTAGCTAAGCGTGACAGCGTCCCGGAGGAAAGAATGTCCGGATGGCACTGCACCCTCTGTCCTCCCTTCCCAGCCGTAAGGGCACCGAACCTCTCTTGCAGAAACTCTGTCCTCGCGCCCTATGGAACGCCTCTGTTCTGAGACCCTTATACTGGCCTCATCTTCCCTCTGCGGGACGCTGCCTACGTTCTCTGGTCACCGTCGGAGACACTCTCCTCCATGGAGGCCCACATAAAGCTCTTGGCTGACCCTTTGGTGCGTTCTTGGGTCTTGCGGCTGCCCCAGCTCGTGCCCTTCAGGAGCTGGGTTGGAACAAGGGGTAAGGGAGAGAAGGTAACTGGGACCTGGGAGAAGCTAATCTAGTAACCTAGGAAAGAGAAGAAGACTGGGTGTGCTGCTTGCCTCTTCTCTCTTTCAGGGCGGGTATGTTAAAAACGACTGCTGGGTCTTTATCAAATTCCATGTGATGATAGTATTCAAGTCTATTTTTCCCTCCGCAGTCCTCTTTTGAGTACATTTACATTTCTAGTTGCTTTCTGGGTTCCTACATCCACCTGGATGTCTTAAGGCCCATGAGCTATCAGTGTGCCCCCAGGTAATATACCCTGTCTTCAGCACCCTCCCACCCCCACATGCATTTCCTCTAGGCTTTCCCAGCTCTCTCACCACCACCTCCAGTTGCCAGTGGGAGGGAGCCCCCTACCCTACATTGCTAAAAGCCAGTGTTCCCCTCTGTCTGGTACTTAAAGCCCAAACAGGATTGTTTTCTTATTCTTCCACATGGAGCATTATCATATTCCGTTTTAATTGGTTTCGTATGCATTTTTCCTCCTGTTAGGCTGTGAGTTCCTTGACAGCGGGGATGCTGTTTCACTCTTTTTTGTGTGTGATACTCACTAATTATGTTGAATTGATTTGTAGATAATCTCCTGGAGGTTAATGGAGAATTAACTTGATGAACTGTTACTCATTCTAAGGAACTTGTATGCCCTGTATTTAGGGTATGCATTAAAATCTAATGTTTTCATTTTTTAAAAGCTCCTCAATAAACTTTTTCTTTTTTTTACGAAAATAATGGTGTGGTAGTGTTTTCTTTACAATAAAGCCTGCAGCGCTCCCAGTCTCTATGAGTTCTGGCAGCAATCATCCAGACAGGTGTTAAGTAGCTCTAGCTCCAGGGATCTCTCTCGCTGACTTCAGCCAGTTCTCTCTTCAGGGCACCTCTCTGCTACTCTAACCTGCCACCAAATTTCTTAAATCTCTTCTTTGCTGCTAATGTGCCTAAAACTGCAATAAATGGCATTTGATTTACTGGATACAATTCATGAAAAAATTATAGATTTTGGATTCTTGCAAACACCTGTTCATCATTCTTTTCTTCTAGTGTCTTTTTGATTTTTTCTAATAGCTTTATAACTTAAGTGGGTTCCACTGAAGTTTCAAGCATTTTACTTACAACCTACTTTGGATTCTATCCTTACACAGAGTGGCACTGGCTAAAATAATGAAACGGGCCTTGGGGAAGCAGTGGTAATGGAGATCAAGACCGCTACATAGCTTTCCACCACTTCTTCTTTTGCTGGTGGTTGGGAGGCCTCTGTGTCTGTGGCCTCGGATATGGTCCAGCTTCCCTTAGAAATCAGGAGTTAAGTTCCTCCTTGATTTTTCTAACTCCTATTTAATACGATCATCTCAGATACATGAGCTTTTAATAACAAAGATAATAGGATTATTTTACTTTCTCAGTGACACATTTAATGTGCAACTAAGGAAATTTACACATAAACAGGCTATATAAATAGCAAAGTAATATTGAAAGTTACAATCCTATTCATTTATTTTAGTGGTGATTATTTCATTTCTACATCCATAATAAGCAACATAAATTCTCAGTTGTGCTTTCTATACACTTGCCATTACTTTTTTTTCTCACTTTTTTTATTTTTTAAAAGATAGTTTGATTACACAAATGTTACAGAGAATAAATATATAGGGGATTCCCACATGCCACATGCCCCAGTCCCCACACCCTCCACACCCTCCCACAGAAGCAACATCCCTCATCAGTGTGGCACATTCATTGCAATTGATACACACATTTTGGAGCATTGCCACCCAACATGGACTACAGTTTACATTGTAGTTTACACACTCTCTCCCATTTGACTCGATAGGTTATGGCCAGATATATAAGTGCCTGTATCTCCATTCCTTTTTAATAAACACAAGCATCAAAATGATTATCTCTACAATGAATCCCTAAAATCCTAATGATTGTAAATGTCAATACCATCTATTGCTTTTGAAGTTTTTCTTGCATTGAAAGTCTATTTCTAGGTCCTCTTTTAAAAGCAGGCTTTTTGTAAAAATCAACCGCTATAATGTGGGAAAACCATTTAAAGGAAAACAAGACTCAGTTTGGATTCAATTGAGGTGGAAAACTACACTGACATCCAGCCAGTGGAGTCTATTAAGCATTGTACTTAGCCGCCTTCTGAATGGTGAGGAGCAGTTCTGCCTGGGAGAAAGATGGTGGGAAGGGAGTGGAGCTTTGGAAAGAGGAGGGTCCTTCCCCTAAGCTGAATCAAAACAAAGTCCCTATAGCTAGTGTTATTAAAGTGAACAGAATCTGAGTGCCAGCTTCTCTGCAGTCGGGGTGAGCTCTAGGGCAATTTCCAAAGGTGAGGCTTCCCATTCTTTCTCCCCAGAACTCTACTCCTACTAAATGGCTGCTCATTGCCGACCAGCTTCTACCTTGTGGTCTTCCCAGGAGCACTGACCTTTTAAAGGAGAATGTAAAATTGGCTTTACAAAATCAAGAGTACAAGAAGATGAGTCTATACTAGTGGAAAGTCAAGGGGCAGGTTTCATCTCTGAGCTCAGCACCCCAAATCAGAGCTCCAAGAAAGGGCTCAAGTCTTATGGGGTGCAAGTATTTGATATTCCTGCACATTTTAATCATGTAAAATCTCAGCTCCTCCTTAGGTGGACTAAATCTAATACTGCACAAACTCCAAAAATTATAATCACATCAAGGGCCCTGAAAATTTTACCTTACTATGCAGAGGAAATAACAAAATACCTGATTAGAATTTGAATCCATAGTTTTTAAAGTCTGCAGCTACCTCTCCATCAGTGACGTTCTACCAGGGACACTTGGCCATGTCTGGAGACATTTTGACTGTCACAACTGTATGTGTGTGTGGGGGGTACAATTGGCAACTTGTGGGTAGGGGCCAGTAACATTGCTACAAACCTTATAATGCATGGCACAGCTCCCACGGCAGAGAATTACCCAGTTCCAGATGTCAAGTGCCAAGTCTGACCTAGTCTATATCTATCTACATGAATATCCACAATTACCAAGGAATCACTGATTCTATGTTTAGACTCCCCAGCAGCTATGCTATTTCAGAATACTAATTTAGAATTGTCTTAGCTTGCCTGGGCTATGATAACAAAATACCACAAGCTGGTTGACTTAAATAACAGAAGAACAGGAATACATTGGCTCGTTTGTTTTTAAGGAGGTACCGAGGATTGAACCCAGGATCTTGGACATGGGAAGCAGATGCTCAAACACTGAGCTGCATCTGTTCCCCAATGACAATTGTGTTTTCGTTAGGCTTTGTTTGTTTTAGGAGGTGCTGGAGATTGAACCCAGGACCACGTTGGCTCAGTTTTAGAGGCTAAAAGTCCAAAATCTCCGTGTCGGCAGGCCATGCCTTCCCTGAAGTAAGCAGTGTTCTGGTGGTGGCTTGCCAGCACCCAGCCTCTGCCACCATCACAGGACTGTCAGTCTCCTTCTGTCTGCTCCTGTAGCTTGTACTCCCCTGTCCAACTTTCCTCGCTTATAGGGACTCCAGTCATACCAGATTAAGGCCCACCCTGATCAGTGTGGCCTCATCCAGATAGGATCTTCCAAGACGCTATTAACAAACAAGGCCATACCCACAGGACTGGAGTTGGACTTGAACATGTCTTTGGAGGTGTAACCGTTGGGAAATTTGATGTAATTATGAATTCCAAAAATATAACTGAATCATGCTTGTAAACTGATCTGTTAATCTGGGCATGATTAGGTTAGGATTAGGGTGTTGAGCCCCACCCCTTGGTGGGTGGGGAATTGAATATAAAAGGCAAGGCAAAGAACAAAGTTGAAGCAGTCTTTTGAGAAGCAGTTTTGATGTTGGAAAGAAGGCCCCAGGAGAAGAGAAGCAAGCCGTTCGCCTGATTGTCTACAGCTAACCTTGTGGAGGAAACAGGAGCTGAGCCCGGAGAGAAACGCAGCCCCGGGAAGAGAGGAACCCCAGAAGCCTGAATCCTGGCAAACGCCAGCAGCTGTCTTACTCTAACACGTGGCAATGGACTGTGGTGAGAGAAGAAACTTAACACTTTATGGCCTGGTATCTGTGGACTTCTACCCCAAATAAATGCCCTATATAAAGACCAACCCATTTTTGGTATTTCACATGAGCACCCCTTTGGCTGACTAATACAGGAGGGTACATGCTTCAATCCCCGATGGAAGTTAAAGCTTTTTTGTCCTCTTTAGAATTAGGTACAACCTACCCTTCCAGTCGTCCTTCTGACCAAAGCTCTAAAATCTTTGAAAACATGATGATTGGAGAAACTCAAGAATCAGGAATTATGCCCAAGTATTTTTAAAGAGTAAATTTCAGCAAATTTCAATGAATTCATTTACAGAAAAAAGGGGGGGATTAATAAATATTATGACCCTACATTAATTTTATTTAGCTTTCTTTCTCCTTCTCCCCCTCCCCCGTCCCCTTTCTTTCTCGAGTTAGGTTCCAGAATGACATGGACCACAGCACAGCAGCTCTCCGTGGCAGTGACGCTGGCATCCTGCACAGGGAAAGGCCAAGTCCCAGCGTTCCGGGGTTGAATTTGGAATGGCTGTCTCCTGTCACGTGCTACGTACATGTGCCTCTTTAATTACGACTGCTCTCCTTGATGGCCTGCTTAAACTTGTGTACATTATTGTGCATAGAATAAAGTGTTTTTATGACAATATTTGAATAGCTTTTTATTTATTAATAGATGTAATGATAATATGGTGCTTCAGCTGTGCCAAAGATTCCTCAATGAAAGTATATAATGTAAAAAAAAAAAAAAAAGGAAGAAAAGAAAGCAGCAGCTATTTGACTTCAAAAACTTGCACAAAGTCCGCAGTCCCATTTGGGTGCTTTCCTGGAGATGAATTAGGAGCAGGCTTTCCTGTTACGTGGCTCCTCAGTGGGCCACCTCTAGTGGGCCCTTCCTGCCCTTTAATTGCATACTTTTTTTTTTAAACTTTATTTTGTACATTTAATAATTGAAAACATAAACAATTAAAAACTAAAAAGTAAACACAGATGAATAAATATATACATTTCTCAATTAAATGTAATGGATACATGTAAATTTTTTTTTTTTTTTTGAATCAAACAATATATTACACAATATATTTGGTTCATAGTAATGCATTCATACAGGGTTTGTGCATACTTTTTTATTTTCTCTCGTTGGTACCTTTAAAAACAACGGCCCTTGAATTGCTTTCTGTACCTTCTCCTTAAATTCCCGCCTCATGCCTGAGGGGAAAATGTCTTCGGAAGGGAAAATGATGCCTGTTTAGGAGGTCTACAGCACATGCTCTCCCCAGCGAGAAGTTTCCATTCAAACGAATCATAAAAGCCGATCAAAAAAGCTCCAAGGAGGACTTTAGAGAAACAATAGTTAAGCTTATGAGCTGAAGAAAAGCCTAAGAGAAATGACACAGCCCCTTTGTTGTATTATTTCACAGTTTGAAGAGGTCCCACTCAAAAGCTCCCTGGATCATCATCTTCAGGTTTCATTTGAGTCAGAGCATCCCAAGAAGAGAATCCCAAGAGAATCCAGTCTCCTTGACTCTTTATAGAGCTCTGTCTCCACGGGACTGAGGAATCCTACTTTTCGGCCAGAATGAAAAGAAAAGTTCTCATTTACTCTAATAAATCCCTGCGAAATTTGCCTTTGGGGTAGATTTGATTTATGTGTTTCTTTCTTTCCCAAGCCCGGTTTTTTCCTGAGTTTCCAACCCTGTTGTATTTCAGTGGTGATAATTTCCTGATTAAGTCTTTTGATGCAGAAAATTTATCTTTGTTACTATTAGTTTGTTATACAGACAGAATGTAAACGAACAGATATAGCTGATAATCCAAAATCCACGATCTGGGAAAGGAACCTTATTTTAAGGAAAGACAGTGTACAGAGTAGAAGACGTGGGTATGAGTGTATGTACTTCTGTGTACACAGGCTGTGATAAGCCTCGACAGCAGCTCTGCCTCTTCAGTATTCTGGCTGCTCAGGCTCCATCTTCTTTCCTGAAAGGCTAAATTATGTTACAAGAGCTTCATCTGATGTGGCCAAGACTGCCTTCCTCGCTGCCCTTGCTCCTCTCCCTCCTTTCCTTCCACACATATTTACTGAAGCGCAGAATCTTCTGTAGGTAAGACACTGTGCAAGGTGGTAGGCAGGGTACAATGTGAATGAGACAAAACCTACCTGTGAAGAGTTTGTTGTGACACAGACTTCCTCCCTAAGACTGCCCGGGCCACCAGGAGACGTCTCACTGCCAAAGCCAGCCACCAGCTTTCTCCATCCTCATCCTCCTGGGCCCATTAGCAGCACTTGGCCGACCTGATCACAGCCTCTTTCTCCTAGCTTGGACGATAAGGTCTTCCAATTCTGCCTTTTCGCACTGTCTGCCCCTTCTGGGCTCCTGTGCCTTCCTGCTTAGCTTCCCAAGCTCTAAGGACATGTGTCTCCCACACCCCCAGCCTGCACCTTTCCATCCATTCCATGGGGGTCTCTCCCACTCTCACAGGAGATATACCCCTGCTGTGGGGACACCCCGTTTATACCTCCCTCTTGAGCACTAGACTAATTTATTCCAATACCTCGATGTCACCTCTCCACTTGGACATCTAGTGGGCCCCTCAGTCTTCACACATGCAAAATGAGCTCTTGGTTTCCCCTTGAACCCAGCTCCTCGCCCGGGCTTTCCCATCGCACTAACTGGCACCTCCAATCGCCTATTCACCTGGCTCCCGACCTTAGAATCATCCCTGTCTCCTCTTCTCACTCTCAACACTGATGTGAGACCATCAGCAAATTCTATGGGCTCTTCCTTCAAAATATGCCCGGAGCCACTGCGCGTGCTTTAACCTGCACTGCGCCACCCAGACGCTTGCTGTCACACTTGAGCCAGTGACATGGACTTGACCTGGTGAGATGGACTTGACCTGGTGAGATGGCCAGAGTATCTTTAAAAACAACAAAGCACCGTAGTGTTTTCCCGTGCATTCTTCACTCCGCTCCCTCTGATTTAGCAGCTTCTATAACAGTGGTACGTTTGTGAAATCAGCGGTGGCACGATGCTACTAGCCATGTCAGAGGCTGCATGCAGGTGTACCAGGTCTTCCCGTGAAGGTCCTCTTCTTGTCGCAGGATCCACTCCAAGGTCTCACACTGCATTTAGTTGTCATGTTTCCTGCTCCCTTTCAATCTCCAATCATTCTTCCTTCTTCCCTTGTGATCTGTGACCTGGACAGTTTTGAAGAGTCCCAGTCTAGTGTTTTGCAGGATGACCCGCTATTTTGGTTTGCCTGCAGTTCTCTCACAATGACGCTCGGGTCCTGGGTTTTGGGGAAGAGCACAGAGGTAAAGTGCCTTTCTCACCAACACTTCAGGGTACATGAACTCAACATGACCCACCAGTGGCATTTGCTTGCAGGGTGTCTACCAGCTGTCTACACAGCAAAGTTCCTCCTTTTCCTTTGCCTACAGAGTCATTATTTCAGAGCATAAATTACACCCGTCCTTTTCTCAAAGCCTTCCCACAGCTTCCCATCTTATGCAGTGCAAGCACAGAAGCTCTAATAATGAGCTGCAAGGCTTTCCATGGCTGTGCCCTTTGACTTTGACCCTTCCTCTGATGCCTCCCTCTTGCCAGCCCCACGTCAGCCACCTCAAGGGGGAGCTCATCTCAGGGCATTTGCTCCAAGCCCCCCTCCCCTGTGTACAGGATTCATGGCCTGTATTTCTTGATCCATTTGTAGAAGTCGTTTCCACCACTCAGCCCTCTTTCCTCCTACCGGGGGCCATTTGTCTGCTCTCACTAACATCTGTGTCTATTTATTTATTTACTTACTTATCCCCCTTACCCCTTGCCACTTGTGCTTGCTGTCTGCTTTCTCTGTCCATTTTGCTGCATGTTTCCTCCATGTCTGCTTGTCTCCCCTTTGTTGTTGCGTCATCTTGCTGCACCAGCTCTCTGCGGGCACGGGCCGTCAGCTCTCCATGGGCGTGGGCCGGCTTGCCTTCACCAGGAGGCCCGGGAACCGAACCCAGCGCCTCCCATATGGTAGACGGGAGCCCAAGCACGTGAGCTACAGCCGCTTCCCACATCTGTGCGTTTTGATAGTGGGAGTCTTGGATTCCATTCACTGCACAATCCCAGAGAGCAGGAGCACAAACATATGCATGTCAAATGAATGAATAAATGAAGGAAAGCTGATCCCTAGCTATCTATATTGGTATTATATGAATATTGGAAAATGTAGTATTTTCTCCCCCGTGGTGGTCGAAGAAATGCTCTGATTGAGAAACCAAAGGAGAACTCTCTTTAAAAAAACTGTCTATCTTATGTGTCACAAGTTTAGAATTATAAAAACCACATATGACATTAACCTGGTTTTTAGATATGATGATATTGAATTTATGTGCTAAAAGTTTGAGGATTTCTTAAGACTAAATAATCCCACTCTTGCATCAGATGGTTCTGTGCACAAACACCGGATTGAGAATCAGCCTGTTCGGAGGTAAAGGATCTCTCTGTGGTCAGGAAAATGTTAAATCTTTCCACTTGGCTTATCCCTCATTGTCTCCAGGAGTCCTGTGCTTGTTATAGGATTAAGAAATTATGAGTCTCTTATGGTATTTATTACCCAGTAAAACAATGGAAATTCTCACTCAGGAACATCTGTGTAGACATAAAAGAAAACCAGTGATGGCTCTTTTAAGTAATACATTTTCATATACTCGTCTAAATTCTCAGGGATTTTTTCTCCAGTCTTCCAGATCTTTGGACAGTGAGGTTAAATGACCACCTTTCATCTGGATGGATGTTGTCAAACTGGAGGCACTTGCTCATTTGCTAGGAATAACCAGCCAGATTTCCTTCTTTCTTCTTATTTGTGTACAGATATTTAGAGGTGGCCCACTGTGCACAAAGCAAATACTTCATGGTGCAGCATTGATTGGCTGAAGGGATATTCTGAAGACAGCAAGAGAAAGGCAGAAGCTACAAATATAAGATGCTTTATGACACACTCCATCATTTATCTTGAGTCAGCTAATATCATGATTACATACCACCCAGAATACGAGATCAGAACAGGCACTCTGCAAAATTTCAATTAAAGAATTATGGAACTAGCAGCGAATATTTTGATAAATTACCCCAGTGGATGGAAATAGAAATCTCTTATTAGAAATGTCACTCCTCCTAATTATGTGTTTGAAAAAAAGTAAACAGTAACTATTGATGCTCATTTTTCCCCTTTATTCTACGTGCCCCAATTTTTATCTTACCAACCTCGAAACTCAACATTACCCTAATTACAGTGTCAGGGTCTAAGCAATCTCGACATTTGGAGAAGAGGAAGAGAGAGATTCTCTTACCATCTGTGATAAGAGGCTTCCTGTTCTGGGGTCTGCTTAATACAAAGACAATGGAAGGATGGCTTTGCCATGCCCCCTGCTGGAACTACCCTTTCCCAAACCACCATCCTAACCAAGGCAGGGACCGCGATCCTTGGGATGAAGAAAGAAGAGGAGGCCACCGGGTGGCTTGGGATGGGTGCCCTGTGAGGCCTTCTTGGAATACAGGTTCTTTAGCTCCCTGCGTCCATCTCTCCAACACAGTAGTTATCGACAGGAATGATTGTGTCCCTTGGGGCGTTTTGGTAACGGCTGTAGACATATTTAGTTGTTACAACTGGGTGGTGTTCTACTGGCCTCAACTGGGTCAAGGCCAGGGATGCTGCTAAACATCCTACAATGCATAGGACAGTCCCTGAGACAAAGAATTATGCAGCCTCAAATGCCAGCAGTGCCATCGTTGAGTGATCCTGGCTACTAAACATCCTCCTGTGCACAGGACAGCTCCGACCACAGAGAAGGATCTGGCCCAAAGGTTAATAGAACAGAGGCTGAGGAGCATAACCCTGGAGCCCCATGGGGTTGGCTGGGCCTTTGGTCAGCCCCATCACAGGCCAAGTCACCCTCTGCCCAATCCTGCTTCTTGCCTTTCATCTTTCCCTCGTGAACCTCCTGCATGCCTAACTCCATCCTGACTTCCTGGGACACCTGAAGCAAGAGCCCTAAATAGCCGTCGATATTGGGGGAGGTGCGCCATCTCGACTGACCATGTCAGAACCCTTGCTCCATCCAAATGCCCAGCGCCATAAGGACTGAAGGCGTTTTTGTCTACTCTGCATCACTCTGAACAGACCCCTGGTTATATCCCCTTACGCTATCCTGGCATCACCTCTCAGTGCAAGAGACGTGTGTGATGTTTCCTCAGCTCTCCCAAGATGTCTAGCAAGGACCGCGTATTTCCTGGTGCTTAAGACATTGAAGTTCCTTGGGCAGCCTCTCTTTCATTTGGGAAAAGTAGCAAGTTTCAATGAGTGGCCGACGTGGCCTCAAACTCTTTCCATGTCTGGGTTGGAAAGAATTGACGACTTTGATACTAGTCCAATTTCTGCCATTTATCAGTTTAGTCCTCCCCCCAATTTAGTTTCCTCATCTTGAAAACTGTACCAACAGGGCCCACCCTGGCAACCTCACATGGTTTTTCGGTGAGGATCTGGTGCTGTGGGGTATACGTGCAAGCCATCGAAAACCAGAAAGTGCAACAAGGAGTCAGCAGGGGTCCCGGAGAAAAGTGATGGTGTGTTCCAAGGGAGTAACTGAGAGGTTGATTAAAAGGTCATATATAAAGTCAGGGCAATGTTAAAGAAGCCAGCCAAGGAGGGTGAAGCAAGGGGTGGGAACAGTTACCGGAACAGAGAGCGAGGAGGTGGCGATGGCAGACAAGGCTGCTGGATGGAGCTCTGGGAAGGAGGGATGCAGGACGCAGGCCACACACAGCCTGGCAGGGACATGCCTAGGTCTCCTCCCTCCATCATCTGAGCGAGAAGGAACAGGAAGTCGAAAACGCAGGCCAGAGCAAGCAGACTCCTGGAACACAAGCAAGGTGGGAAAGGCCAGAGAGTGTCCACAGAAAAACTCGAGCACACAGACATGGGAGGTAGCTTTCTAGCTCTTGGTGCTTAGCAGTGGAGCTGCGGGAGCCGAGGCACTCGTCACCCTGAGCCGGTCCTCCCATCCGCTTGCTGCTGAGGCCTCACAGCAGCCTGGCCTCTGTGTTTCCACCTGCCCGAGCTTATCAAGAGCCTTCCTGGCGCCCCTTTGGTCATAGTCCCAAGCCAGACGGCAGTAACTCCTGTGGGTGGTACCTCGGGCTGGCAGCGTTGTCTTTTTCTCTATTTCCCAAGATAATTTGCTTGTCTTGTCAGCATCTGCTCTTGTGTCTCATAACTAATGAACATGTAAGGTCCCCGTTCACCCTTATTCTTTACTCTTCTTGGGCTTCCTTCATAAGCCTCAAATTCTGTCATTTTCCATCTGAATGTTTCTCTTGAAGCTCCTTCGTTTTTAACTGAATTGATTTAATTGAACCTCTTCTTTAAAATACAGCTGGGTTTGGGATATTTGTCCCCAACTTGGGCTTCTTAATCAAGTGTACCAGAAAGCCCTTAAAGCGCCCTTTGGGGGGTGGGCCCCGGGGAGGGCGTTCCTGTGCCAGCGGTAGCATCCCCTCGAATTGCTCCGCCCGCTTTCATCAGCACGTTCAAACATCTCAAGCACTTGGTGAATCTTGGCACTCCAAGGGCTTCTTAGAGCCATTTATCATTAGCTTCTTTCCTGAGTACCTCGGGGTTTTAGTCCTTAAATTATTCCTTTCTGGGTTAAATTTTATCAGGTGGCTCAATCGCAAGGCCCAATTAGATGACTCTACTTTTTATGTTCCTTCATAATTTTTACTAACTTCATAAATCTGCAGCAGCAAATTTTACAACCTCTTGACTTACCTTGTCCCCAGGTCATTACTAAAACATTGCAGGGCCTGATGTTGGATAATATGCCCCTTTGGGGCATTTGTGCTCATGGAAAATCCGCGCTTGGTCGCCAGGTGCTGGAGCTGAGTTGCTCCACTGTGTGGTCCTGTTCCGAGCGTCTCATCCTCTTGCTTCTCTTCTACCAGCCTCCCTAGCCTTTTAAAATTGTTATTATTTTTAGGCTAGCCCGTAAGGGAAAGGACAAAACAAAGGAAAAAAGAAAAACTGCCAGGGCTGGTATGAGGGTGAGGCAAGTGAGGCATTTGTCTTGGGTGCAGATTTTAGGGGGCACCAAGAAATAAAACAACTCAGTAATCAAGATACGCAATGTGCGTGGAATATTTTAAAAGTCACGTGGGCAAGCTGGCTGCCCCAGCCGGCCACCTGTTTTGGTAAATCAGGTTTTATCACGGGGTGGACATTAGGGCAGGTGAGAAATGGTCTTGCTAAGGCAAGTGGATCCTTTCATTTAAGTTCTGATGTTGTTCTTCATGGCTTCACATTTATTTCAATTTCTTAAATATTGAAATAAAATATTTGTCTTGATGACTGAGTTTTTTGGCATCCCCTTAAACGTTGTGTGAGATGGAGAGCTCCTCTTATCCTGGCCCCAACCCACAGTAAATGTCCCTGCCCATTAGAGAGTGAAAATGATGAGGAATATGTTTTAAAAAGGAAAATGGCCCTAGAGCAGCTTGGGAGGAATTTGTGAAATTTAGGCAGATTCCTTCTTATTCTGGAACTGAAGGCAGGATAACACACAGTTATTTCCTATTCGCCTCCAAGAGATTCTGTCCGACTGAGGAGCCAAACCTCTCTTCCCTTTCCCAGTGTTCAGACAGCAACCCCGGGGTTTGAAAGAGCTGAGCAGCCGTTTTTGCTGTCGCTCGTTCAGAAGGCCTGCTAGAGCCTTTCTCATACACCCTTGGAAGCCACCTCAGACTTGGGTGCTACCAGCCTGTGATCCTGCCAGGCCTTTTCAGGGCATGGGCCAGCAGCCGTGGGAGTAAACCTGTACAGAGAGAAAGTGCTGGCCTTCAGACATCGTGAACGTCCTCCTCTGTGGGTGGAGCACACTGGCAAGCACAGGTCTAGCATTTTAAGTTAACTTTTATGGCAATGGAAATTTCTTCTGCCTTTGATAGCTCCTGAAAAGTGTATCTAATCTTAAATTTTAGTTTGAGTGAACTTTTCTTAGCCCCCTCCAGGCTTGATCCATGCATTTTAGTTGATCCTCCTGACCTCTATAGCTGTCTCTATTTTGGGAAACATGGATTGATATTCTATAGCAGGGGACAGCAAACAATCACTGATGGGCCAAATATGGCCCCCATCTGTTTTTGTAAATAAAGTTTTATTGGAACACAGCCATGCCCATTCATTTATATATTGTCTAAGGCTGCTACCGTTGTGGAGTTGAGTAGTTGCAACAGAAACACTTTGACCTGCAAAGCCTAAAATATTTCCTTTCTAGCTCTTTACAGAAAAGTTTGCCGATCCTTCTTCTGTAGCATTGCTTTGGCCTTTATGGTTTCAGTGTGGTCAAAAGGATACACCTGAATTATTTTTTATTAATGGAAGCTTTTAAAATAATAGCATGATTTTACAAGTTCTATACCTCATACCCCGTCTCCCAAATAATCAGTGTGCCCTCTCTCGTTTTCTTTACATATGCGATTTTCTTTTAAATGAGGTCTATATTTCCAAAGGAATGCACACCACACAGCTTATTTGCAACTACGTAATTTCCAACTATTACTGCAAAGAAGTAAGAGAAAGCACAAATCGTTGTACTCTGACATTATCTCAAAACATACGTCAGCCCTCTTCCAGCTATCCGCAGTCTGGCAAGAGCATCTTATGTGCAAGCATGAACTTCTTGTATTTTATAATTCTCCTCTCATTTGGCTCCTATCTGGTACTGCTTTTCATTTTTTTGTGGATGAGTCAGAAGCGTGAGAAGAGAAAGAAAAATAAAATACACTAGCAGCATGTGTGATTTGTAAACCAGATCATGTTTCTTCAATTCCTGAGGCAGGAGTGCATTGGTATTTGTGCAATAGTAATATTTTTGTTTGTACATTTGAAATAAATTTTTTATATTCTTCTGAAAGGCCAGAGGGAACAGCATTATGTACTTGCATCCATTTGGTATTTCTCTCCATGGCATCCAGAGTTACAATATTATAAATGTTTATGATTTACCAGCATGCCTATGAATGCCAATGCTTTCTCTGTAACCTTTATCAGTGAGTGCAATTTAGAAAAAGAAACAAAGATCAGCCTCGCTTTTCTCCGATGGCATTAGTGGGCTGATAAAATGTGAAAATGCCATCTCAAAGGACCAAAGGCGAATCACTTTCAGGCCAATGCAAAAAAGTCTGAATGGGCGCATTTTACACTTCCCACATTCCCAATGCCTTCGGAACAATGTGCTTCTTGCGGCCCTTTACCAAGTCCTTGCATTCCCTCTTGGTTTGAAAGTCAAAGAGAAAACGTATGGATTCACTCAGATTTAAAACATGCCACCTGTGTGAATCGCAGACTTTTAGCATTAGAGATATTGCGCCATCATAATCGTAAACGTTAGAGTAGGGTATTACCACGAGTGGGGCGCCTGCCTCGCACCAGACTTGTCAGCAAGCTCTTTTAATGTATTATCTCTGTTAATACGACTCCAGGTGGGTAATAATAGCTACTTTTCAGAGAAGAGGTGAGAGACCTAGAGAGGGTGAGTGATTTGTTCAAGGACAGCTACCTTGTGCCTGGCCCTTTTTGTTCTTCCATCTTTTAGCTAAGACTTAGAGGTAAATTACCATGGTAGAAACTTACAGCTAAGGCACCCTTCATTTTGGATCAGAATGAACAACTGTGGGCCTCTGAATTTTAGCATGGTACCTGCAATGATTTCTTTCTTTTTTTATTAGAGATGTTGTGAGCTTACAAAACAATTGTGTATACTATACAGGATTATGAAAATATGAAATGGTTTCCACAGAAAATACTGGACAAATGCATCTCAAATGACTTTCTGGATAAGCAACAAGGATTGTTATTATTTAACAAAGATTTATTGATGGTCTGGGAACCCTGCACTTTGTCCTCTGTAAAGTTAGTATAATTTAGGGGCAAAATTGTTACTCTGGCTCAGCTCAATAATGGAGTAAGGCTCTTGCCCCCACACTGAATAACTAGCACCTATTCCGCTCTGTGCACCGGGTCAGGAGCTGGGAATGCAATGGGCACTTGTCCTCCTGGGACTTATGTTCTAGTGGGGAGGTAGGTGGTAAAAATTAAACATATGGGTATGACAGACGGACCAGTGCTTAGAAGGGAATGTATATCCTGTGACAGAGAATAGCTTGAGGGGAGGGTGCCCTTTAGACAGGATGTCTCAGGAAGGAGGTCCTTCTGAGTGTGTCCTTAAGAAGGACTCTTGAGGTAGCTTGTTGCCAAGAGGGCTGTCATCAGTCTCTTCCCTCCGTGTCCATGCCTTCCATTCCCCATGGAGAAAAGGATTCTGCCCCTCCACCCCCTTGAATTTGGGTGGGCCTGGCCTGCTTTGGTCTGCCTTACAGCTTCTACCTGACCTCTTGTTCTACTCACTCTTGTTTCACTTGCCCTGTAAGACACTCATGTAAGAAATCCAACTATGCTGAGCCCAGCTTGGCTATATGATGAGGCCAAATGGGGACAAGTGTTATAGGCCAGTGCTCAGCAATCCCAGCCATCCCAGCCCATGCACTCGACATTCAAGGAGAGGAGCTGTCACAGCCCGAGCAGACACCGTGGGGAGTGGAGCTGAGACCCCACACATAGGGCCCACACTGTCTCTAGCTGTCTGAGCCGCCCAGGTTGAGGTACCTGATATCATGGAACAGAGATGGGCCAGACCCTCTGGGCTCTGCTTGAATCCCCAACCCACTGGGATCATGCACATAACACACTGGTTGCTGTTTAAGTCACTAAACCTTTGGGAGGTTTCTTACACAGCAATAGCTAGCTGGTACAAATCTAAATGTGAGAATATGCCAGCCCCTGGTACTCTATCCCCGGAGTCACATTGTAGTACACTCGAGGGATAGCATACATATATTCTTGCCCTTTAAGAAATCAAAGTCTAGAATTGGAAACAGACAGGAAAAACCACAATTATAACAGAATAGAGAATGATAAAGGGTATCATTGATAATTACCGAGGAGGTATACCAAATTTATTAGCCAAAAGCAAGTGAGGCTCCATTAGCAAGAACTAGTCCAGAAGAGAAGAAAAACAGTAGTCAGGACAGCGAGAATGAAACACACAAGAACATATGACTATCATCACTGGTGCAAGTGAGAATTTGCAAAACAAAAAGTAACTTTGTCATATATATTAGTCTTAGTGTCCCAAGAAACAGATAGCAGGTCAAGATTAAACACGCAAGGCTTCTATTAGTCACGTTTGAGAGGAGCTAGGGAAGGAGGTGGAGAAGGCTGTGAGAGGGCTCTGAGCACAGTCAAATCTGAGTTTGGGTGAAGGAGAGAAGGAAGGTTGGGTGGAAGCATCCTGGACTGCCGTGAAGTCTCAGGAAGATTCAGCGAAGCCCTCAGATTCCTGAGCCAAAGTGTGTCAACAGAGAGTCCCATGTCTTCCAGAACCGGCTGTGAGTTAGTGTCTTCACCATGCCCAGTCATTGCAGGGAGCAGCTCCTGGGAGGCATACCATTGGTGCAGACAGTGACGGGTTCCAGCACGCGGCAGCTGGGGCCCTTGGCCAGTGAGGTTGGCGAGGTGCATCCTCATGGCAGCCTCTCAGTGACCAGGTGTTTGGTTTATGCTGAAGGCAAAGAGGGGTCCTATGTTCTTGTGTGTTTCATCCTCTCTGTCCTGACTGTTTTTCTCCTCTTCTGGACTAGATCTTACTAATGGAGCATCACTGCACTGTGTGGTGTTAAGTAGTGACATGACCACATTTCAGCTGTAGAAAGATCAGTGCAGCCACGTGGAGGTGGATTAGAAGAAAGCCTATGGAGTGGTTATTTGCAAAAATTCATGAAAAGGGTCTTCAAAGGGAGTGGCTGAAGGGGACTCTTCAAGAACTATCCCAAAGGCAAATTTATGTGGCTGGGCATCCAGTTGGATGCAACGGGGAATGAAGCACATGAGTGGACAATGGCGGAGCTTTCTAGCAAGAGACAAGCTAGGGAACTGTGGGCCACAGCACAGGACAGCTGTGGGGGAGGGGCTGGACAAATGCTCTCTTGGGTTTTAGGAGGATGATAAGGAAAGAAGCTCCATCTGGGGACACCCAGGAAGTTGCTGAAGTATAGTGTGGCGTCTAGGTGAGAGGATGGGGCTGGATGTGGAGATCTGGGAGGCAGAGGCATCGCAGGTGTCATTGGCACCCACAGAGGACCTGAGGGCAGGGCTCCTGGAGAGCTGCGGTATATTCCAGGGCAAGCAGAAGTCGAGCCCCTGGAAAGCTTTGCATGGAGTTGCCCCAGAATTTGGATGAGAATCAGAAGGTGATAGGGCAAATCTGAGTGAAGAGAGATTTCGCAGAGAGGAATTAGTAAAAGCTATAAACAAGCTAGAGGCAGAAATGGATGACGCCCGTAAAGGATTCATTGCAGGTAGCAGCCTGGAGGTTGTGGTCACCGACAGAAGCACGAGGCGTTACTTGAACAGCTATTACGTGCAAAACGAGATTTTGGGTAGAGAACTTGCCGTCAGATAATGTTTCATTTTTAGTTTTAATTTTCAAAGATATTTTCATTTATGATGTCTTCTGGTTTTTTGTGTGCACAGCATCCCTGTCACTGGCATTAGTATTTCCACCTGATGAATGAAACAAGTAAGACAAAGCGTGAGCAGTTAGACTGAGGTCAGACAGTGGTTCATGGTGGAACCAGGCCCCAGACCCGGCACTCTGCTGCCCGTGCTTTGCAAGGAGGGTTGCTGGCAAACACTGCTCACCTGTCTGCTACTGATGACCCCCACCTGGACACCTGGGTTCCCTCAGCATCATCTGTGTCAGAGGCCCTATTCCAAGGCATTGAAAGGTTTTAATTCCGGATTTATGTTTTGCTTCCCTGCGAGTTTAGTTACTTTAAGGCAAGCCAGTTTTGCACCATTGCAGATGGGTTACAACTGCCATGTGTGCAGTGAAGAATATTTCATAGAATTCTTTCTCTTTGGCCCTGATTGTCCAAAACTGAGATGAGTCACTGAACTTTGAGAAACTTCTATCTCTCATTATAGCTATTAAATCGATGCCTCCCATGAATGGAAAAACACACAGTGGAACATTTTTTAATATGCCATTTGCATTCGCTCAGCCAGGAAAAATTTGCAGTCACTTAGAGAGTCTGTTCCTTGTGCAAACTCATTGGATAATGTGCATTCTGCTAGCCATCTGCACACACCATTACTGGATTCGTCCGTGCCCTTGCCTTTTTTTTCTGGCTCGCTGGGGTGTGTGTTTCTCTGATGCACTTGCATTATGAGCAATCCTTTCAGCTCCTTTAGCCCAAGGTAGAGTTTGACCTGCCACACTGATTCCCCATGCCCAAGTTGTGCAGATATTTCTTCTAATTATCTTCATAATCATGTGGCCAGTTAGTATTAGATGGACTCCCAGACTAGTTAGGTGGGGTCTTGGAAGGCACTCCAGATGTAAAGAAAAACAAATCTAGTAATTGAAATCAAACGTGCTACTGGAGACCTCATAGTCAAATTAAAGGCAGGAGAGTCTCAGGGCTTTTCAAGGAAGACTGGCCTGATACAGGGGCCACAGCCTACAGACAGGCAGCACCATGGAGAGTGGCCTATCTTAGCACAGCACTGGTGGTCTCACTGTGGACAGGGGCTGCTCAGAGAGAAGGGACACAGGCCAGGTGAAAAGAAGTGGCATCCTAAACTAGCCTCTGTCACCTGCAGAGTTAGCCGTTGGAAAGAGCGTGGCATCAGTCACCTCGTTTGTTTCTGACCTATGCCTTTTGGTCTTTTTCCCTACTAAGTAGCCAGACCTTTCTTATTATTTCATATCTCTTTTTGTCCCAGGAAAACAATGTGATAAACAAAATGTGCCAGTAACAGTGCACCATCTTTCCCATAGCAGTTGGCATTAGAAGATATGGCTCCATGGAAAATCATCTCTTTCGATGGGTGGAACTGCAGGCCTGTGCTATAGTGTAGGGAAGACTTCCGGCCCCACTTCAGATAGTGCCAGTGAAGGTAAATGTGGGGGGTTGGATTGTGTGCCCCACTTCAGACATGTTCTTGATCTTAATCCTCATCCCTGTGGGTGTGAACCCATTGTAAACAGGAACCCTTAAAGCTATGACTTTTAGTTAAGTTGCGACTCAGTTGGATGAAGCTGCGTCTTAATCTGGATTACCCAAGGACTTAAACACAGAAGGAGACTGGAAGGCAGAGTTGAGAGAGAAAGGCACAGGGAGGAGCCAGGAGCTGGGGAGTCAGCGAGCCCAGGCGGATTGTCGCCAGGCCCACTGGGACAGCACATTCACTGTGAGTTAAGTGGCATCAATAGACCTAGAGAGAGGAAAAAGACCACATTCAAAGCCCCTCCCTGTAAAGTGCCCTCGTTTGGGATTTGCTGTTAATTCCGTTCCGGACGGGCCTGGCCTCTCCTTTCCCTCTCCCTTTCCCCCCCTGACGGAGAGGTATGTGCTGAGGAACTTAATTGCATTAGCACGTTCGGCCTTCTCAAGCCTTTTAAGCAGGGAGACACACAGTAGGTAGATTCTAAAGATTTTTGTCTATTTATGAAAATAGGTCCTATTTATCAATGGAGACCCATCCCTTTTTGTTCCTGTTTTTGCCGAGGTGACTAGATAGTCATGCCAGGTCAAGGCCTAAATTCCCTGCCTGAAGGTTTTCAGACGGGCACAGAGAATGCTTCTTGCTTGTCCTTCAGACCAGGAGCTTAGCAGAAAGCCATCGTGGTTCTCCGGCGGGAGAAGGGGCTCGTCTTTCCAAAGGCCTCGTAGGCGTGAGGCTGTGTGGAGAAAGGGGCTGCATTGTGGCGGCCCGTGCTTCAGTGTGGGCTTCAGTTCCCATATGCCTCCTCTATAGTTGACATTTTGCATTAGTGTAGTGCCTTCGTTACGACTGACGAAAGAATATTAAAATAGTAGTATTAACTGTTGTCCATAGTTTACATTAAGTGTCTATTTCCCCATATAACACCCTATTACTAACACCTTGTATTAGTGCTGAATATTTTTTATAATTCATGAAAGAACATTCTTGTACCGTTACCCCAAGTCCTTCATCCACAACAGGGTTCACTGTGTTATAAAATCCCATGTTGTATCTCCTAACTTTCATTCTAGCAACATACATGACCTAAAACTTCCCCTTTCGACCACATTCACACCTACAATTCAGCACTGTTAATGTCACTCACAAAAATGTGCTACCATCACCACCATCCATCTCCAAACCTTTACAATCAGCCTAAATAGAAACTCTGCACAAATTAAGCATCAGCTCCCCATTCTCTACCCCGAGTCTGTCCCCTGGTAACCTATATTCTAGATTCTAACTCTATGAGTTTGCTTATTCTAAGTAGTTCCTATCAGTGCAGTCATACACTATTTGTCCTTTTGTGTCTGGCTATTTCATTCAGCACAATGTCCTCAAGGTTCATCCATGTTGTTGCATGCATCAGGACTTCGTTCCACTTTACAGCTAAGGAATATTCCATTGTGTGTATACGCCATATTTTGTTTATCCATTCACTTTGATGCACTCGTGCTAGTTCTTGGGGTTCTTCAGGAAGGTGGTTCACTTTCTCTGCTCAGTGAGGAGACTCTTTCTGTGCTTTACTTCCCAAAGTTCTTTACCTCATTCTCACTCCCCCACTCATTATTCCCAAGGTGGCTTCTCAAGGGACCTTCTGGGTTTGGCCAGAACCAGCTCTTCATCATCACCATTGAGGCCCTGGGATTAGCCCCGAATTGCCAGCCCTGATTTTCAGGTCCCTCAGAGAGATTTCTCTTGCTTCTCTTGCATGCCCTTGGTATCTCTTCCTGCCTATAGACCTCCTCAACTGATGGTAGAGGTTCCAAATACATTGAACTTAGAAAAGGACTCCTTGCAGTTCTTATCTTTTTGTTTGTATCTATTATCAAAGAGATAATATCTATGTAAACTAGCCAACAGCTCTGATATTAATTTAAGCAAACTTAAGGAAGTAGGACCAAAGCTCAGAGCGAAAGGGATGTAGAATGCCTTCTCTCTACTGCTATCCCTGCCTTGGAGTTTGCCAAGTCATGGCAGGGGAGAGGCAGAGAGAAGGCATCCTGTATCTCCTCCTCCCCAGGTCCTGGGTCCTGCCTGACTAAGGTTGGCTAAAGTAAGCTGAGTAATGCAAATGAAACCTGGTGGGACAAAGGTCTGCCGTGCTATCTAGACAGAGCTGATGAGAAAAGCAATGAGAGAAAATGGTATTCAATGCTGTGTTAAAACCTTTACTATATTCTTGTTTTAGCAGTTATCTCCCTAATCTCCCTTCCCCCTGTTATAATCTTTATTTCTTTAGGCTGTGTCCCTCTAGATTTAAAAGTTATAATTTGTAATATTTGAAAGCAAATTCCTTTATCTCTACCCCTTAGGACTTAGAATACTAATATGCACTTTGACACAAACCCATACTCCTGAGACTTATTTGCTAAATCATTGCAAATTTAGTAGTGAATGTATCTATCTGAGAGTCTATTATCTTTCATGAGGCATTCAGATATCTATATAACGATGCCTTTGTACCCTTGTCCCCCACCTGTTTGGAAAATTAAATAAAACTGACATGCTGGAACCTTAGGGAGAAGAAATCTTGGCCTAGAATCAGTTCTCTATTTCTTCATTTATATTCCACGCATCTTTTCATGAGCTAGTTATGTAACAACTGTTCTCCATTACATCACTCGTGCCTAATGTCTTTTTAAATGATTTGGATTTTTAAGAGATTTTCACTGCTTAATCTGTGAAGATCTGAGTGGGTGGGGCAGCTCTCTTCCAGAACTCATTTCAGTTAGGATGTAATGGTCTCATAATGTGATTGATTTCTGAGAGATGATTTTACCCCCTCGAGGTTGTGTTTCCTACAAAGGCGTTTTGGGCCCTTCCTGTTGATGAGCAGGCTGAATGCTTGTAATCAGTTCAAACCTTTCTGCAATCAATGCAGACTCTCGCTGCTTCTGTTCTTCTTCAGAGAGTCCCTTGACTTTCTGATTTGAGGAAGCATGAAAAAAGTTTTCAAATAGTGCTTACATTTTAAGTTTGCTTTTCACTAATATTGTGTTCAAATTTCAAGGCAGCTGAAGAGACCTTTTCCTTAAGGGCCAGTAAAATTTATAATTTGTGTCAGAGCCAAAGATTCATGAAGGCTGGAACTTTTTTGTGTTTTTAAGCTGAAGGTCTCCCTGGATTTAAAACACCCTAAATGGGTAAATAAAGGGGAAAAATAATTAACTGTCAACCTCCATCAGCTGGCACAGAATAGCATAGAAGGCGAAATTGAGGGGTCCCCACACACACCTTGAGAAAATGTTGAGTGGTCTTCAAGGAAAGACAGCAGCCATTGCTTTATGTGCACCAAAAAAAGAGGCTGTGTCAATCAAATGTTTATTTTAAAACATACTTTGGAGATATGAAGTCTCATAAGTCTAGTTCTTTACTTATACAACAAATGCCGAGGGAGTAGCAAAGCTAATCAGAATGAAGGGAAGCCATTCAGCTACTCAACAATATTTATTGGGGTCTAACGAGGTATTAAAGTACTGCCAAGTCAAATATCAATATCAATAAGGTAAACCATCCCAGACCTTAAAGGATTTGCATTTCATTTGGGGAGACCCTGATAATAAACAAGCAATTACAATAGAATACCCTTATGGAGAATTCCGGTAGCATAAGTCCAGGGTATTATAGAAGCAAGTAGGAATAAAATGAACCCAGTTGTTGGTGGTGATGGTGGTAGAAAAGAGGGATGGGGTCTGAGCAAAGTCAAAGAAGAAATGTTTAATCTGAAAGGCTGAGGCAAGTGGACAGGTGTTACCTCTTTAGGACAGCCTATGGGAAGACACCAAAGACTTAAGAAAGCCTGCCACATTCTGAGATGGTCCAAGTGCTTGAGCATGGCTTCAGTTTTGTTTGAGAGAAAAAGAGAAAGAAAGAGAGAATGTTGATAAACGAGCTGGAGAGGTCAACAGAGTCTAGGTTACAAATGGCCTTGAGAAGCCTGTGAAATGGTTTGGGCTTTATCCTTGGAACAATTTAAAGCCATTGAGCGGTGTGGCAGTTTGACATCATTTATGAACTCCAAAAAGAGATATTGATTATGTTTGTAAACTGGTCTGTTCCTCTGGGCATGATACCCTTTGATTGATTTAAATTCAAAGGCTTTCTGTTTACTTTATTAAATCAAGATTAGGGCTTTGATTCCACCACATCATTAGGGCATGCAAGGTTGAGTCCCCACCCCTTTGGGCTATATAAATGGACACTCAATCAAGAAGACAGAAGAAGTAGATACACAGAGAAGATACACAGAGGAAGAGAGACTGCTCATAGACATGGCAGAGGCCCCAGGAAGAGAGATGAGCCACTCGCCTGATAGTTTACAGCTGACCTTGTGAAGAGACCAGAGCTGAGCCCAGAAAGAAATGAACCCTGGGAAGAGAGACAAGACCTATGCCAGCCTACAGCTGGTATTGGAAAAGCTGGACCCACAGAGCCTTAAGAGGAAAGAGGAAGGCTGAACCCTCACAGATGTCACTTGCCACTTTGCTTCAACACATGGCAACAGACTTTGGGTGAGGAAGTGCCTCTTATGGTACCTTGAGTTGGACTCTTTAGGGCCTTATAACTGTAACCTTCTACCCCAAATAAATACCCTTTATAGAAGCCAACAGATTTCAGGTACTTTGCATCAACACCTCTTTGGCTAATGCAAGTGGTATTAGCTGGGTATCCATAGCATCACAACTGAAGTTCCAAAGATGGTACTAGTCAAAATATGGAGAAAAGGTAGCGGATAATGTCCAAGGAAAATAGTCCAAGTGAAATGAGAGGCTGGCCTGCACCAGGGGGTGCATGGGCGTGGCTCTTCTTAGGTTAAGATATACCATCATTGATGAGTTACAGTCATGTCAGATGGACTCTGTACATATTCTATCAAAAATGGAATGGCTAGGACTTGGTGAGTTTTAGATCTGGGTAATGGAAGAGAAGGAGCCATCAAAGATGACATCCATTTTTTTAGTAGAGTTGTCATTTACTGAGAAAGGTGATAGCCACTGATATCTTGCAGGCACTGTTTGCTGCCTATTTATTAATTCATTCCTATTTTTTACTTCCTTCCCTGTGTGACAGTGATTTCAGGATCCATCCCTTCAAATGCTTGAAGTAGAAGGTTATCCCATAAACTTCAGAAGGGAAAGAGATTCAGTCAGATGAGAAAGTCTTCAAATTCCTGCCACCCAAACTATATATAGGGATCTATACCTATTGCTTCCTCATCACTTCCAAACAGAATAAATTCCTCCACCCACCAGGTCCTGTTTACTTTTAAAACTGACCCTGACCCCTACTTGCTGGATTCTCTTCCCTCTTTCTTACCTTCTGCTGTTCTGTATTCAGTTAGTGTCTCAAACTTCTCCTGTATCTTCTGCTTTTCCCTCTTGACCTCCTCCTTTGAAACAAGATCAAGTCTCTTTTCTCTTAAAAAAAAAAAAAAAAAAAAAAAAAGCCAGCAGAAATCCTTTCTTGGATGCCATGTCAGCTTCCAGCTCCCAATTCATCTCTCTTCTTGTCTACCAGCCAATTTTCTTGAAAACTTTGCAATCTATTTTTGAGCAGACAGAACTTCAACTTGGAGGTGGGGATGAAAGTAGGTGAAGAACTAAAGATGACCCCTGGATTAAGGTCTTGGGCAACTGGGTGGATAGTAGCACCACTGGGATTGATGAGAACTCTGCGGGGAAGCAGGTTTTGGAGGTGTCTCAGAATCAAAGGTCTGCTTGGTCATGCTAAGTTTCTGCTTTTTAGGCAGCCAAGAGGAATGGAGATGTTGTGACGCTTGAATGAGAGCTTGAGGCTGATATGCCATCATGCCAGACATTCTATTCAAAGCCATGAGTAATGGAAGAGACCATTTAAGAAGTAAAACTGCAAAGACAATACTGCAGAGGACTGAGTTTTGAGGAGCCCACTGTTACATTTCTTTGATTAGCAACATCTGAAATGCCAATTTTGCCTTCCATATTCAAAGACATTTTTGCATCATTTTTATCCATTATTTCCCTTCTCCTACTTGCCAAACTTTGTTTAAAAGCACCTAATGTGCAGTTTCTTGGTTTTTACATGGCTAAGTTAAACAATGACTTACAAATCATGCCATGCCTTAATTTGGATTCTCTCTTCCTTTGCTGGAGTACATCTTTAAGAAATGTTTCTAACAGCTTATGGATGTTCTTTGAATGCATGCATGCATGCGTGTTTTTGTTTTTGTCTTCATATTTGAATGAAACCATCATTCTGAAATTCAGGGTTCATACCATTATTTGTCCTTCAATGAAAATGTTTATTCATTGTCTTTGGGAATTTGGTATTGTAGTGGAAATGTCTGTAACTAGCTTGTTTTTTAATTTTTTAGTAAACAAATATTTGCTTGGGTGCTAGTACTTTTTTATTCTTATAATTCAGAAGAGTTGCTGGTACTTCCTCCCTTTTAAAATTTTATTTGGAAATGGCATGCACTTTGATCTCCAAATTCAAGTTTTACTTCTTAGCCCATCATTCATCAATCATTCTTCCTCAGTATTTACATATGCTCCAATTATTCCTGCTACTAACCCTGATGAAGAAAGCACCCATAATTCTAATGTTGGAATTCTCTCCTCTTACTTGGCTTTTACTCATGAGTCTTTTCTTCTAGCTCTTTGCTCTTCGTCATTGGCTAGAACAGGTTTGTCTTCATATCACCAACTTGATCTTCCACACTGACAATTTCTTAGTAAAGTTGCATTTTTTACTTATAACCCTACCCATGCAACTTTATCATGCTGGAGATTCTTCCTTATTTTTCTTTAGCTCCTTCTTTCTATCAGCACTAACTCTGTGTAGCTCATCTTATTTTTTTAAATCTCAACCCGTTTGCTCTTTTAAGACTAATTGTTTTTGTAGAAACTGTGGTTTCATGATCCATAATTTTCAGAATGCTCTTCTTCTGGGGGTTCTGGATGAAGTTCCTTTACATCAAAGTAAATTTTTCAAAATACATTTGCATTGAAGTCATCATTCTTTTCTATTCTTTGGTTACTGCCGAAGGAAGGCAGATATATCTAAATTTGCTATTTGTCAGTAGACACCGTGTGTAAATTTCCTGTCACAATGTTCATGGATCCAGTTTCAACGCAACAGGCTGGGGACTTGGATGAGATACCCCACCCCACTCAGTGAAAAGACTGTGGGAAGAGAGATGCTGACCACTGCCTAAGACTATGGCTTTTAGCTAGATGCAAGTTTAGGGAGACTGAAGAGCACAGGCATAGCCTCAAGACCAGTGGTTAGACCAAGCCATCCATTCTGTCATTCCAAGAAAAGATCTGCTTTAGTCCCAGTTTCCATATCACACAGAAGAGACCTTGAAAAGCCATTATTTTATCTCATCTGGACTAAGGGCTTAGGGATGCAGCTAGCCAAGAAACTACTAAACATAAAGAGTAAGCCCAGAGGGAGAGCGGGAAGGAAGAAGAAAGAGAAAGAAAAAGAGGAAACCAACAAAAATCAACCCTCCAAGTGAGCCGATAGCCTACAATTCCAAAACACATAAAGAAATCCACTGCTAAGAATCCACTGCAGCCAATAAAAACAACATTTTACTGATTAATTCATTTGTAATGAAAGGGGTGTTCTGGAAATGTCTGTCAGAGAGTTTAAAATTAATATTTTAGGATGCGTAAATAGATAAAGAATTAACAGCATCTTTTTAAAAAGGGCATGAATGATATCAAGAAGTCAAGGTAGGGAGGCGGCTGTGGCTCAATCAGTGGGGCTCCCGTTTACCGTATGGGAGGCCCTGGGTTCGGTTCCCGGGGCCTCCTGGTGGGGGCGGGCCCACCCGCACGGCGTGGTTGGCTGACCCAGCGAGCACAGGCAGCAGGAGGGGGATAAATGAGTAAATAAATAAAATCTTTAAAAAAAAAAAAAAAAAAAGAAGTCAAGGTAAGCAGAAATTAAAATAAGAAATTAGAAATCATAGAAAAATATATCAATTATCAGTAAAAAAAAAAAAATCTGTTGATGAGATAAATTCTTACCTCACATACTCAAGAAGAAATTAGTGAATTCGTTAGAGCAAAAATACTAGCAAGAAAAAGAGATTTAAAATTCAATTTAAAAGTATAAAAGAGGAGGCCAGATACAGATGTTATAATATTACTTTAACAGGAGTTTCATAAGAAAATATATGGATGAAGAATGCATAGGATTATAAGGAAATAATATTTGACGAGATAATGCCTAATGAATTGTCAGTATGCACATATGAATATGCAGTCTTCAGAATTATACAGAACTGAAGTCCTCATATCAAAAGTTGACTCTGTGAACTCAAAAGACAAGTAGATATAAATCCACTCCATGGCATATAATAGTTAACTGTAAAACATTAGAATAAAGAGAGCTTCCTTAAAACTCCTCAGTCCAGTTTCAGAATATCCACAAGAGGATGACAATTCAACTGACCACAGACTTCTCATCTACAGCAATCAAAAGCAGAAGGAAAACAATTGCCAATGTAAAATAGACTTTTCTCAGACATAGAGTATAAATACAAAGATTATAGAAATAGGACTTAAGAAGTATTCAAGGATGCATTTCACTAAGAAGGTAAGTGGTCCCAGAGAGAAAGTATATACAGAATTCGATTAAGTAATAATAACTTTAATTAAATGCTGAATGTAAAAATTACATTTTGTATTAAACATTTAAATCAAAACTCTGGTAACAATAACAAGAAAGAAATGGAGAGTTCTGATGAAGTATAAAATATATATATTTTTTTGTATAAAAATACATATTACGGATACTTCCCTTAATAAAAAAACTACCTACATCCTTAAAAAAAAAAAAAATACATATTATATGTAACGAAGTAACCACTGTAAGTATAGAAATAACTATATATAGCAATCAAAATGGAGAAGAGATAAAAGGAAATAAGAGATTAAAGAATAAGTAGAAGGAGAGAAAAAAGGAAAGAAATGAAATAAATTATAACACACAAACACAAAATAAAGTTGTGGAACTAAGTCTTAATGTATCAGCAATTACCATGAGTGTATATAGAGTTACCTAATAATATTCCAAGTATATATAAAAGAGACACAGCTAAAAAAAAAAAAAAAAAAAAAAAGTCAAGAAAATAGGAATAAAAAGAAAGCTTAAAGCAGAAACAGCCCCAAAAAAGATCTTCTAGGGTTTAGGTCAGCAGGTGAAGGCTGCACACCACCCAGAGGAGAGAGGGACAGAAGAGGGAAATCGCGACAACAGAACCGTGAGTTGCAAGTAGCAGCTTCTGCTGCTGCCGGCACCCTCCCCCACACTCTTCAGAATTCTCGGGCCCCTGGGCCTGTGACCACAAACAAAGGGGGCTCCAGGGATCTGCCACTCCCAGAAAGTGGAGAGAGAGGGACACAGCCTCAGGCTGACTCAGGTTCTGACCTGAAATTTGGGCTGTGGAGCCCCATGGACCCTTCCACAGGCGGTTTGCCCTGGGAGCCTAGAAAGGACTGGAGAAATCTGACCCTCGCAACCTCCCTCTCATCTAGCCTGGACTAATTGTTGAGGACACCAAGGGAGAGGGGAGAGAGAGTCTGGGGCTGACCCTGCTTTTGACTCACAGGTTTGGTCTGCCCTGTCCCAAGAGCCCTTCCAGGCTGGGTGGGGCTGCGCCATTGTTTGCCTTGGAGCCTGCAAGGGTCTAAAGATATACAAACCTCCCAATCTCCTCCTCTACAAACACGGACTGATTGTTGAGGATTCAGAAGGGAGTGGAAATATTTCCTAGCTGGGAAAAGGGGGGCTCTACGAGAGAAGTCTGGAGGACTGTCTCAGAAAGTTTGAACTACAGGGCTCTTAGCCCCCAGACAGGAAGCTCTATCACATTGATCTGGCCTGTGTCACAACAAATACGCCCCGACCAGGCATTGAATTGAGAGCAGCCAACAAGCGCCATCTCCTGGCAGACCAAGGAAGTGCTCATAAGAAAATTAATAAGTAAGAGAGGCTTTTCCTGGCCTCTATAGCCACCCTGCCCAAGGCCCTAGGAAACAACTCTACAAGCAATTACTGCGTCCAGTGCCCAGTTTTGAGTAACCAGCAGAACAATCCTAACAATCAAGGTTGAGCCAAAATTCAAAGAGCTGTGGTAACTCACAGCCTCCTGCCACTAAAGCCCCATAAAAGAGTAAGAGATAGAGCATCTAAGTAAAATACAAACTAACCAGATGCCTAAGCACCAGCAAAAGATTATGAACCATACTAAGAAAATAGAAGACATGGCCCAAGAAAAGGAATACAGCAAAGTCCCAGAAGAGATGCAGAATTTGAGAGAACTAATCAGTGAGATGAGCACAAATTTCCAAAATCAAATTAATGAGATGAAAGAGAATATAGTTAAAGAGATCAATGACATCAAGAAGTCATTGAGCGAACACAAAGAAGAATTTGAAACACTGAACAGAAAAGTAATGGAATTCATGGGAATGAAAGACACAATAGGTGAAGTCAAAAATACATTTGAAGCATACAACAGCAGACTCGAAATGATAGAAGAAAGAATAAGTGATACCAAAGACAGAGCAGCTAAAATTGAAGAGAGAATAGAACAGAGAGAGAAAAGAATGGAAAAAAATTGAGCAGGGGCTCAGAGAGTTGAATGACAACACAAAATGCAAGAACATATGTGTCATGGGAGTTCCAGAAGGAGAAGAGTAAGGAAAAGGGGCAGAAAGAGTATTTGAGGAAATAATAGCTGAAAATTTCCCAGCTCACACAAAAGAAATGAACTTACATGTCCAAGAAGCACTCCGTACCCCAATGAGAATAAATCCAAATAGACCTATGCCAAGACACATATTATTCAGAATGTCAAATGTAAAACATAAAGAGAAAATTCTCAGAGCAGCAAGAGAGAAGCAAACAATCACGTACAAAGGACGTCCAGTAAGACTTAGTGCAGATTTCTCTCCAGAAACCATGGAGGCAAGAAGACAGTGGTATGATACAATTAGGAAACTGAAAGAGAAAATCTGCAAGCCGAGAATTCTTTATCCAGCAAAACTGTCCTTCAAATATGAAGGTGAATATAAAGTATTCACAAACAAACAGAAACTAAGAGAGTTTGCAAAAAAGAATCCACCTTTGCAGGAAATATTAAAGGAAGCCTTAGAACCTGAAAGAAAAAGACAGGAGAGAGACGCTTGTAGGAGAGTATAGAAGAAAGAAAAGCAGAAAGGAACACCAAAAGAGTAAAAAGAAAGACAAAAATAAGATGACATATGAAAACCAAAGAATAAAATGGAGGAAATAGTGTATTTTCAATAATATTATTGAATGTGAATGGATTAAATTCCACAATCAAAAAATATAGGCTGACAGAATGGATAAAAAAACATGAGCCATCCATATGCTGCTTACAAGAAACTCACCTCAGACACAAGGATACAAGCCGGCTGAAAGTAAAAGGTTGGAAAAAGATACTCCACGCGAATAGTAAACAGAAAAGAGCAGGGGTAGCTATACTAATATCAGACAAAACAGACTTCAAATGCAAAAAAGTGATAAGAGATGCGGAAGGCCATTATATATTAATAAAAGGGACGATCCTCCAGGAAGATATAACAGTCATAATTATCTACGCACCTAACCAGGGTGCCCCAAAATATATGAGACAAACTCTGGCAAAACTGAAGGGAGAAATAGACATTTCTACAATAATCGTCGGAGACTTCAACACCCCTCTCACATCATTAGATAGAACAACTAGACAGAAGATCAACAAGGAAACAGAGAACTTGAACAATATGATAAACAAGTTAGACCTAACAGACATACACAGAACACTGCATCCAAACTCAGCGGGTTATACATACTTCTCAAGTGCCCGTGGATTTTTCTCCAGGATAGACCACATGTTAGGTCACAATACAGCTCTCAATAAATATAAAAAGATTGAAATTATACAAAGCACCTTCTCAGATCATAATGGAATGAAACTAGAAATCAATAACAGACAGGAAAAAAGGAAATTTGCAAATGTGTGGAGACTGAACAACACACTCCTGAATATTCAGTGGGTCAAAGAAGAAATTGGAAGTGAAATCAGTAAATATATTGAGACAAATGAAAATGAGAACATAACATATCAAAACTTATGGGATACAGCAAAGGCAGTCTTGAGAGGGAAATTTATAGCCCTAAATGCCTATATTAAGAAACAAGAAAGAGCTAAACTCAAAGATTTAACTGAACAACTTGAGAAGCTAGAAAAAGAACAGCAAACCAATCCCAAAGCAAAAAGAAGGAAAGAAATAATAAAGATTAGAGCGGAAATAAAAGAAAATGAGAACAGAAAAGCAATAGAGAAAATCAACAAAACCAAAAGCTGGTTCTTTGATAAAATCAACAAATTTGACAAACCCCTCGCTAGACTAACATAGAAAAAAAGAGAGAAGATGCAAATAAATACAATCAGAAATGAAAGGGGGAAAATTACAAATGACCTCACAGAAATAAAAAGAATCATAAGAGGATATTATGAGAAACTATATGGCAACAAACTAGACAACCTGGATGAAATGGACAAATTTCTAGAAACTCATAACCAACCTACACTGACACAACAAGAAATACAAGAACTTAACAAACCAATCACAATTAAGGAGATTGAATCCGTCATCAAAAATCTCCCAGCAAAGAAAAGTCCAGGACCAGATGGCTTCACAGGTGAGTTCTACCAAGCATTTCTAAAAGAATTAACACCAATCCTGTTTAAACTCTTCCAAAAAATTGAAGAGGAGGGAAAATTACCCAACACATTTTATGAAGCCGACATCACCCTAATACCAAAGCCAGATAAAGATTCCACAAGAAAAGAAAATTACAGACCAATCTCTCTCATGAACATAGATGCAAAAATTCTCAACAAAATACTTGCAAATCGAATCCAACAGCATATCAAAAGACTTATACATCACGACCAAGTGGGATTTATTCCTGGCATGCAAGGCTGGTTCAACATAAGAAAATCAATCAATGTAATACACCACATTAACAAATTGAACGAAAAAAACCACATGATCATCTCAATAGATGCAGAAAAGGCATTTGACAAAATCCAACATCCTTTTTTGATAAAAATACTTCAAAAGATAGGAATAAAAGGGAAATTCCTCAATATGATAAAAGGCATATATGAAAAACCCACAGCCAACATGATACTCAATGGGGAAAGGTTGAAAGCTTTCCCCCAAGATCAGGAACAAGACAAGGATGCCTACTGTCACCACTGTTATTCAACATTGTACTAGAAGTTCTAGCGAGGGCAATTAGAAAAGACAAAAAAATTAGAGGCATCCAAATATGAAAAGAGGAAGTAAAACTCTCACTGTTTGCGGATGACATGATCCTGTATTTAGAAAATCCTGAAGTATCCACAACAAAGCTACTTGAACTAATATATGAGTTCAGCAAATTGGCAGGATATAAGATCAACACACAAAAATCAGTATTGTTTTTGTACACTAGTACTGAACAATCTGAGGAGGAAATCAGGAGGAAAATTCCATTTTCAATAGCAACAAAAAGACTCAAATACCTAGGAGTCACTTTAACCAAGGAAGTACAGGACCTATATGCAGAAAACTACAAAACAATGCTAAAAGAAATTTAAAAAGACCTAAACAAATGGAAAGACATTCCGTGTTCATGGATTGGAGGAATAAATATCGTGAAGATGTCAATCTTGCCCAAATTGATTTATAGATTCAATGCAATACCAATCAAAATCCCAGCAGCTTACTTTACAGAATTAGAGAAGGCAATTACCAAATTCATCTGGAAGGGTAAGTGCACCCGAATAGCCAAAAGTATTCTAAAAAAGAAGAGCAATGTGGGAGGAATTTCACTGCCTGACCTTGAAACATATTACAAAGCTACTGTGGTCAAAACAGCATGGTACTGGCATAAAGATAGATATATCGATCAGTGGAATAGAATTGAGAATCCAGAAATATACCCTCACCTATACAGTCAACTGGTTTTTGACAAACCTACCAAGCCCACGCTGATAGGAAAAAACAGTCTCTTCAACAAATAGTTTTGGGAGAACTGGATATCTATAACCAAAAGAATGAAGGAGGACCCCTATCTCACCCCCTATACAAGACTCTACTCAAAATGGATCAAAGATCTAAATATAAAAGCCAAGACCATAAAACTACTAGATGAAAATGTAGGGAAACATCTTCAAGACCTTGTATTAGGTGGTGGTTTCTTGGACCTCACACCCAAAGCACGTGCAACAAAAGAAAAAGTAGATAAATGGGACCTCCTCAAAATTAAACACTTTTGCACCTCACAGGACTTTGTCAGAAGGGTGAAAAGGCAGCCAACTCAATGGGAAAAAATATTTGGAAATCACATATCTGATAAGGGTTTAATATCCAGGATATATAAGGAGATGTTACAACTCAACAATAAAAAGACAAATGACCCAATTAAAAAATGGGCACAAGAATTGAATAGACATTTCTCCGAAGAAGAAATACAAATGGCAAAAAAAACACATGAAGAAATGCTCAACATCACTCATGATTAGGGAAACGCAAATCAAAACTACAATGAGATATCATTTCACACCTATCAGAATGGCCACTATTAAAAAGACAGAGAACTACAAGTGTTGGAGAGGATGTGGAGAGATAGGAACACTTCTTCACTGTTGGTGGGGATGCAGGATGGTACAACCACTGTGGAGGACTGTTTGGCAGTTCCTAAAGAAGTTGAATATAGACTTGCCACGTGACCCTGCAATACCACTACTGGGTATATACCCAGAAGAACTGAGAGCAGTGACACGAACAGACATCTGCACACTGATGTTCATAGCCACCTTATTCACCATTTTTTTTTTTTAAAGATTTTATTTATTTATTCATTTATCCCCCCCCCTTGCTGCTTGTGCTCGCTGGGTCAGCTAACCACGCCATGCGGGCGGGCTTGCCTTCACCAGGAGGCCCCGGGAACCGAACCTGGGGCCTCCCATATGGTAAACGGGAGCCCTACTGATTGAGCCACAGCCGCTTCCCTTATTCACCTTTGCCAAAAGTTGGAAACAACCCAGGTGTCCATCAACAGATGAATGGATAAACACACTGTGGTCTATTCACACGATGGAATATTATGCAGCTGTAAGAAGAAATGAAGTCATAAAGCATATGGCAACATGGATGAACCTGGAGGACATTATGTTGAGTGAAGCAAGCCAGACACAAAAGGACAAATACTGTATGAATGCGTTACTATAAACTAAATATATTGTGTAATATATTGTTTGATTTAAAAAAAAAAAAAATTTTACATGTATCCATTACAAAAAAAAAAAAAAAAAAGAAAGCTTAGCAATACTAATAGCTCGCCATATAGAATTTAATGCACAAATTATTTGTTTTAGTAAAATAGGATGTTATATAATAAACACAAAAGGGAAAGTCCACCAAGAAGATATTGCAATATGAAATAGCATACACTTTAAACTCCAGAAAGGAAAAGTGACAGGTTTACCAAGAGAAATGTACAAATTCTTCAGTTGAAGATTTTAAGGTTCTTTTATCTAAAATTGATAGATTCAGATAACAAAGTCTATAGAAGATTTAGATAATGACATTAAGAAGCTTGATATATTATGCATACACAAACTTGTACTCCAAATACAGAGAACGACTACCAGGCAATAAATTGGAAATCAACAATAAAAAGAACCCTATGTGTCTGGGAATTTAAAAATACACTCCTAAATAACTTGTAAGTTATAGGGAAAATAGCAATGGCAATTAAAAAGTGCTTAGAACCATACAACACTAAAGGCATTCTCAGTCAATTGTACACTACCAGTGTGTAGGGGAAAAAAATCAATGCCTTTTACTATGCATCCATCCATTCCCTAATAAATCATGACCATATCCATTTACACAATGCAAAGTGTTGGTTGGAAGCATTTTTACTTAATGGCAGCTACTTGATATTATTGATTCAAATCAAGGTTCTCATTTTGCCAACAAAGGTATAAATCATTCTTTGTCCAAGCTTAGAACAAAGGGAGTATTTGAGCAGATAATTTTAGAATAAGTGAATAATGAAAGTATAAGATAATTTGGAAGACTTTGTAACCAATCCCACTGACAGGGGTCCTTAGTGAGAGAAGGGGTGACCTGATGACAAAGTTCCATCATATTTGAGACATGGGAAAGACCCTGAGGCAGCCTTGCTGGGAGAGGGAGAATGTTCCAACAGCCACTCGATAAAGCAGTGATAGAGAGCAGGGCAGTGACTTTAATGTTTGTGTTCAATGACTATCAGCAAATTTTCCTGTAAAAGGCCAGATAATAAATGCTTTGTGCTTTGCAAATCAGACAATCTCAACTCTGCCTTTATAATGTCAAAGCCACCCTAGACAACAAATGGGCATGGCTGTGTTCCAATAAAACTTTATTTACAAAAGCAGATGGTGGGCCTAATTTGTCCTTTGGATCTTAGTTTGCAGGTCACTGGTCTAAAACATAGTCCCGGTCTATGAACCAAATATATTGTGTAATATATTGTTTGATTCAAAAAAAAAAAAAAAATTTACATGTATCCATTACATTTAATTGAGAAAAGTATATATTTATTCATCTGTGTTTACTTTTTAGTTTTTAATTGTTTATGTTTTCAATTATTAAATGTACAAAATAAAGTTTAAAAAAATCATCAGAATTACTGGGCTTAGTAGACAATTGCTTTCTCTTGATTAGATTTGTGTTGTCTGGAGAGTGCAAAATTTGTTGCATTCCTGCCTACTTGTTTTTGTCATAAAATATGCTTTGTTCAACTACATTAAATTTATTTGAATATAATCTTAACAGTTACCCGGGTTTTCCTTGAGTTTACTATGTGATTATCTATGTATTGCTTTCATCAAAGTTGGGTATTTATTTTTGCTCAGCAAAGCTTATGATATAATAATACTTGTGAAAAAAAATATATGCACTCACAGTTCCTATTTCTAGAATTTGATAAATAATTGCCTTCATTTTACTATTTGATCTCAACTGACAGTTAATGGAAAATGATTATGTTCCAAACCAACAAAATAAATGATACATAGACAGACTGATGAAAAAAAGTCCTTTTTCCTCTTAGATATTTGAATATATACCAACCCAGTTTTAATAAAAAAATAATTTGTTAAACTTGCATTTTAATTTTTATGAAATGCACTATTTGCATCACATATCAAACATATGTGTGAAAAACTGCTTTCCCGTGTGAAAGAGCAAATAATGTTAAGTCTAAATTTTAAGTGCCATTATAAGCCACAAACATAATCTCTAAAATAAAGTAGAAAATGGGCCAGGAAAGCAATCTGTGAATTTTCATGAGCTTTTTTTTTTTCCTTTACAGTACCAACACGATATCTTGATATCCTAAGCAGTTTGCTTTCCCTGAATCAATGGCTAAATAATGGCAGTGTGATAACAGAACTATATCACTATGATAAATACCCGGTTTTGAACAGATCATCTATTTTGTCCTTGTGTGTGTAAAGGAAAATACATTTATTTAAATGTCATAAAAGTCTACTTTGATTAATGTTATTAGTGGCTGGGAATGAGATTCTGTTCAAGGAGATAAAACAAGGAGCTGTGATGTTAAACAGTATTCAATAGAAGCTGGGAAGGGGGGAATATTTAGTTTTTCTTATCACTTAGATATTTATGCATGTGGTAACTGTAAGAGTCAAGAGAAAAATATGTTTCTGTCCAAAGTGAGAGGGAAAAGAAAAAAACCTCATAAATTTATCTTCCACCGTTGAAACTTATTTACATTTAATGCAATGTAGAAATAATATAAGGTTTAATTTACTGCAATGTAGTAACAATATATAATAACAGTATAATAATTTATAATAGTAATTGGATTTAATTCAAAATATCTCGGAAAATAACTCTCTTCCCACCTACCCCCAATGCAAGGAGGTGGGATTTCTTAAATATGATTTGTATTTTCCAACCAGTTAGAGAATCTATTTTAGCATCCATCTACAAAGAATGGAATTCAGAGAAATATTTACTTCAATCTATTTTTAAAAGTTAATAGGACTAGTGCCAGAGAAAGCAACTCTCGATGATCTAGAACCCCATCCAGCTCCAGCTCTTGAGTCAACTCTGGATTTGCAGCCATCTTCATGGCCAGCTGTAGCACCAACTGAACTGGCACCAACTCGATCACCACCTGTGGATATGGACACAGCTCCAGAGCTGGAGGAAGTGTCATCACCAGGGCCCGATTCAGAGCTGGATGTAACACCAGCCCTGGCTCCACCATCATCTCCCCAGGTTGACCAAAGTGATGTGCTTGAGCCAGTGCAGGCATCTGATCCTGCTCCAACTTCTCAGCTCCAGACATGGCTGGAAGAAGAAATGGAACCTTCTTTCCCTTCTCCTGTGAGAGCATCTATATTCCTGTCTTCTGTCTTTTTTTTTTTTTT
>JAKSZT010054573.1:864326-892134 GCA_026826555.1 Tolypeutes matacus
TGCATGACTTTAGGCTTCTGGCCTCCAGCACTGTGACAATCAATTTCTGTTGTTTTGAGTCACAGTGTTTGGGATTCTTTGTTAGGGCAGCCCCAGAAAACAAGAAATGATGCAATAAATTAAGCTGTGCTTACGTGCGAGCATTCCTGTGCCATGAAACATTTCAGAGTTTCCCTCCAAAGATGTACGCATTTTCAGGCCTCTTAATCACGTATCCGAAAGCCTGATTCTCCACAAACTAGCCAACTGTGTGTTCAGCCATGGATATTAATCTTTGCCAGTCTGAACTTGGGAAAATCAAGTTGTTTTTAAATGGCATTACTTTAAAAAAAAAGGAAAAAAAAAAAAAAAAAAAAAAAATAAATAAATGGCATTACTTTATTCAGACTTAGACTCCCATTTCATATTTATAAATGGTTGCTATTTCTTTTATGTGATCTCCCTGCTCATGTCCTTTGCTCCTTTCTCATTGTTATTAAATTTTTTAAAAATCTATGTGAATCTTTTTATATTGAGGAAATTCTTTCCTTTCCTTTCCTTTTTGTTACATATATTTTTCTCCATGTTTAAGCAGGATGCTGGTTTAGGTATCTTTACCATAAAGTTTCCATTTTGACACTTTTCAGTGTGCCATTCAGGCGCACTGATCACACTTAGAGTGTGTGCCACCTTCCCACCATCCGCTAGCAAAAGGTTTATCACCCAAACAGAAACTCTGGACTTACCCCCTGCCCCTGGTGATCTCTTCTAGCTTCTGACTCCGTAATCGGACTTTGTTCTGAGAAGTATAAATTTTTAAATCTTATGGAAGGCTACATCTCTTCCTATTTTAAAGAGAGTTTTCATAAGGAATGGATGTTGAATTTCACAAATGCCTTTTCAGCCCCCACAAAGAAAAATCATATGGCTTTCTACTAAAATGGTTAATGATTCAATAGAGTTCCTTAATTTACCCCTTTCCTTGGGAGTGGTTTTACTTCTTTAATAAGACTGTTGCTGATTGCTGCTAATATTTTGGTTGTGGTTTTTGCATGCATTAATAAACATAAGTGCATTTGTTCTGTTTTGTTTTACGTTTGTGCCACCCTGATAAGAATTTTGTGTCTGAATTAATGCATTATTTTAAAAATTAGGAAGATTTTCAGCTTGCTTTGTTGTGTCACAGTTTAATCTAATCATCCCATTGAAAAAGTGGGATTTCATGAAAGGAATTCACTGCTCACCTTTAACTTAATTCCTCCGTTTAATGGGTTGCTTCTTTCCCTTCCCCTTGATGAAATATCTGGCAAGTCCAAGAGCTCCTCTGGTCATTCTTGGGTAAAGAAAAGAGGCTAAGCTGATTTCTCACATTGCCAGGTATTTGAATCCCACCCATCCCACGGCTCCTTCACGTTGCACCAAGAGAAAACACTCTTTCTGTGCTTCCAGCCTCCCTAACGTTATAACCAACACAGGCTCGCCAAGATTCTTCCATTAATGTCGAGGTGAATAATTATTCTGCCTTCACGCTCAGAAGCAAGAAAATGTCTTTTATATTTTTAACTCTACTCCTCATCACAAGTCACTTCATTATAATAATTTGGAATTTTATATTATGCACCTCTATTTTAAGAATACTTTAATAACATTTATTATAATTCTCCACCATATCGTTATTAATCACTTAATTTTAATTGTAAATTCTACTGCTCTAATTATGCCCCACTGTTTCTTATCTCTCTAGTATCAGGTCTATGTTCTTTGCACTACAGTGTTTTAGGTAATTTACTTTTTCTTTTTCGTTGCAGTATTTAAAAACTTTGGAATGGTTTGCCAACCTTTAAAAATAAGAATATTTTACATAAAAACCCAAATGCAGCTTCTCTTGCAAAACTGGACAATCTGCTCATACTCGTTTTGCAGGGCGTTGTCCTTTTCACTCTGGCTTCTAACAGGCCAGAGCATCTTTTGCTCAGGTATTTCCTCACAGGCACTTGTGTCTGTGCGCCCTGATTTGTATGTCATACAGGTGGGTGTGCAAAGAGTAATCCGGGGTGCATACATCACTCCTCAGTGATTTCTGCCTTGCACCACCCTATTGCCCCCGCTTGTTCTCTTTCTTTCTTGTTCTCCTTCCTGTTGTAAATACATAGCTGTTGTAATACTTCGCCAGATACATGCTGATTTTTGTTAACACTGCACTTAATGAAAACTCCTTTCTCCCAGTTGTTCTGACAAAAGCCTGGAGTCAGTCTTGATTGGCCTTCTTGACAATTAAGCAAAGACTTGAAGGAACCTGCCCCAGATACCTGCCTGATGTCAGCATGAGGGAACAGCTGGATAATGCTCAAAGGCAAGGCTAGGCACCATGCGTTTGGGAAATAGCAAGATGCCCAGTGTAGCTGAACTCGGTGAGAAATAGTCTCCAGCCAAGCAGCGTTGTCACGAGGCACACTACAATATACTATTCTACTCCAATGGTATCTGTTGTATTTCTTTCCATTATTGTTTCTCTCACCCTGCCTGCCCCCGCCCTCAGGCGTTGTCTAAAGACTAAAGCCATTTCGCATTGCTTCCTAGGGTATTCTTTTTTGAAGAAAACAAAAAGCCACATCCTGAAGGCATCTGTCTCCACATCAGTTTTCTTCCCAGTATGCGATTTCTGATACTGGATTAGACCTGGGTGGTGCAGGAAGGCTGTCCTTCAATGACATGTCTTTCGTCTCTCCCAATATGAATTACCTGCTCTTGTAGATGGTCTGAGTGGTCAGTGGCAGTTCCCTAAGAAGGCATTTCCCCTCCTTGGAGCGTAGAAAAGCGGTGAGTCTGCTCGCTCATAGCTGAGCGCTTGGGAACGTTCCTAACTCTTTTGTGCCTCAGTTTTGCTCAGCTGCAATGCAGATAATAGTACACCCACTCATAGGGTTGTTTTGAGGATTACATGAGTTAAAATATGTAAAAATGCTTAAAACAGTAACTGATCCATAACAAGCTGCATATGATTATTATGACAATAAAGATTATATAATTTTAATAAGAATAATAAAATAAAATATGTAACATATTCCATATGGAAGCTGCTCCCAGATTTGTTAGATTCTTGGAATGTTTTTTCCAGAGATGGTATTTTTATGAATGATTGCACTGCTTGATTTTTCCTGCTTTTTTTTTTTTCCTCCAAGTTTGCCATTATATTGCCATTCTTCTCCAAAATGGAAGTTGTCAAAGCAAAGGATTTGTGTCTTTTCTTGTTAGCTCTGGGATGTTCTTCATGAATGTTCTACTCTGAAGACAATTCCTAAATCTCAGGCTAGTCTCGGTGTGGACCCAGGCCTTTTGCCAAACCTGGCTCCAAGTGTGGAGCTCCTACCGGGGTTGACAGAGGTCACATTCAGTTGGAATAACAAGTCTACGCAAATATCCCTGAGCAGGTCCAGCCACCCCATGTTTCCTGGGGGACATCAGCCCTTGGGACAAGACGCTAAGAAGTGCAACAGCCCATCTTTCCCCTCCTTGGGGCTTTTTTCTCTGGGGAGAAGGAGGGGACTGGCTAGGGTCCTGATAACACAGAGAGACCCCTCGATGAGGCCAGGACAGAGCCCTCAGACGTGGCTCCCACATCCTCGCGCCCAGTCCTCAGCCTAAGCAGGAGCCCACGGTGCTGGCCTCCAGGCCAGGCGGCTCGCGCTGCATGTGCACTTTTTCATTCCCTTTTATTTCACTTTAAACTCTTGTTCTTTTGTGTTTGTTTTCAAGTTCCACAGCTTCTCCCTCATTCCCTGTGTTTTCAGTGAAATCTGTTACCCTTATTTATTTCGTGTATGGTTTTCATTTCTGCAATGGTTTTATTTCTCTTCCATTTCCTTCCAAGCCTCTGCATGTGCCTGTTTCTTCTCCCTCCTTGTAGTCCCTGCGCCTCCACGGTGGCCTTTTCCTCACAGACTCCATATTTAATTAAGTGTCATGAAAAATGTGTCTTCATCATTTCAGTCTATTTGATGGGTTAATTTTAAAAGTGTGTATTTCCCCCTGATTTCGGGAGCCTTTGTTTTTTCCTCTCCTCTTATTTTTTTTCTGGATTCTTGGGTTCTATGCAGATTATTTTCTCTTCTCATTTACATTTGCAGGGAATTTCATTTTTCTGCACTGGTCTTTGGTAAACTATGATGTGGAGAGAAAAGGGAGTCAGGAAGGGGCAGCTTGCCTCAGCATTGTTTCCTCAGAACACTTCCTCGCCAGCACTTCCTGAAGCAGAGAAAGCAGGAAGTCTTCCTGGCTTGCAGTTCCCTGTGTCACAGACCAAGCCTGTGACAATTTAACGTTCATTTATGTTCAGGGCTGCAGCTGCAGAGCTGCTCACAGCCCCTTCTTCTCTACCCTGCCACAGGGGCCACCTGCTTCCTGCGCATATTGGGTGCTTTGCTTGCATATTTCCTTGTTTGTCTCTGTATCTTTGCTACCCAGTGGTTTAATGTAAATAAATAAAGGCCATTCCATAGCTCCCTGTACCCTTAGGCTTGCTGCTTTGCCCCCTCAGAGTTTTTACCCAATTTTGGAGAACTGCTCTCTGCTCAAGATCTTCAGAGTTGTGTGTATCCCTGGTTGTCTTCCTTTGTACTTACTAGGTTATATTTTGGGGTTGGGACTACTTCCTGGTTTCATAGAAGTGTTTTCTGTGGTTTCAGAGAGAACAGGAACACAACCAACCTAGAGAACAAATTTGAAATCACTGCAAGGGATTGCGCTCCAAATCACCTGTCACTATCATCCCTCAATTTGTGTTCTAGGACATAGTTTATATGTGATAACTTTCTTTGCATTTAGAATGAGTTTCTTAGCACTTTGTGGAGGCTGAACAAGGGGTATTGGCTCCAACGACTTGGAATACCGATCAGTGTCTATCTTCTTCAGCATGCAGAGCCTTAAAGCTAAGAAATCTCTGTCTAGTATGCCTGCTCACCCCAAACACGCCTGAAGATAATGGTGGGAATGCAAGTGCTGTATTTGCTTTGAGAACCTGGTTATACTCTTACACATACCTGCATTGGAAACTCCAAGTTTAGCTGGGAAGGAGTAGGATGGAAAAGACTAGAGGAGGCTGGAACCTGGCATCCAGACAGACCTGAAGAATTAGGTGAAATTCACACAACTAAAATGTGGCCATCATAAATGGTCCATTGATTTGAAACAGAATATCTAACAAATGTGAGCAATGTGGCACATGAGATGGAGCATGATTAGACAATCCCTAAACAGATTCCCAGACTGAGCCAACACACCTGTTCCAACACCCAAGTGGGGCAGCTGCAGGGGAAGAGGGTTGACTCTGGAGACAGTCGCACAGCAGGGCTCCGTGAGCCCACCGGCTGGGATCTGGGTTCAGGAAGGAGAGGGAGCATTCCCAGGGGCTGAGTGCTGGGGCCTAGCTGTGAAGGTAGCACAGCACCAGGGTGAGAACAGAAGCGAGAAACTCAAGAGGGAGACTGGTCTCGAGCCAGACTGGTCCCCATCCTTGAACACGGAGGCGAAATGGGGACTGAGCTGCTCAACTGGGGCTAAGTACTCAAAGCCTTAGACGCAGGGGGTTGTCAGGCTGGCTGCTGCAGCGTGAACCCAGACAGCAAGGCGGGGGGATAGAAGCTATGGATGTCTACATAATTTTAGATTTGCTGACAAGAACCAATATTTAGGAATAATGTTTTGCTAATATGGGATCCTAGAATTGCTTAGTGAAACTTCTCTAAGCTGTTCTTTCCTCATCTTTAAACTGGGTATAAAAATACTGACTTCAAACATATTTGTGGTACTAGAAAATGGGATGGTTCAGTTCCTGTGTCACCTTGCTAGGTTACGGGCCAAGCAAGCACTGGCCTGATGGTCACTGTAAGGAGAGTTTGTGGATTTGAATCCTGAGTCGGTTGCTATCGCCTACGGCTGATTACATCTACAATCAACAAAGCAGATTGCCTTCAGCAAGGAGAAAAGTCTCATCCAATCAGTTGAAGGCCTGAAAGGGAGAACTGATGACTTCAGCAGTCAGAAAGAAGAAATTCTAACTCTGCTTCAGCCGGCCAGCTTCTCCTGGGGAATTCACAAAACCTTCACAGAGTTCCCAGCTTGTGGCCTGCCCTATGGAATTCGAACTTGCCAAGCCCCGCAGTCACGTGAGTCGATTCCTATCGTAAATCCCAAATATGAGGTGTATGTATGTATATATCCTGTCAGCTCTGATTCTTTGAAAAACACTGATTACTACAGGGAAGCACCAAGTGCAATTTTTAAAACCACATATGCTTAATAAACGTCATTTCCAAATTTGGCCCTTTTTGATTTCAGCCTAAATTCTCAAGTCTCATATAGGCCTCCTCTTGCTCGAGCATTATAAGCAATTAAAAGGGCATAAGCAAATCCGTAACAGGTGAAGTAGGAAGGTCAGAGCGACCGAGGTAAAGGAGCAGCCTCTTGGATTTTGACAGCCTCATTCCATTCTCTCCAGCCTTGCCACATGGTTCAGTTAAATTTTTCTTGGATAACAGCTCACACAACAAGGAAAAATTAGAAAAGAAAAAAAGACACTTGACTAGTAGAGACAGTGGGAAAAAATTTAAAATCTTTGCTCCTATTGACTTTCTCCTCCTGTTCTCCAGGTGACCTCGTTTCAAGTCTGGCTGGTCTTTCTTAGATGGGTGGATTAGCAGCACATGGGTGGGACTTCTTGAACTTCTCTTAAAGAGAGGCTTGAGTGGCGAAAGTATACTTGAAAGTGAAGATGAGAGAAAAAGGAGAAAATGGAGGCAATATTTGGGGGTTTAGCAGCAGAAACTTTAGGACATATGCCCTTCCCGAGTACCGCGGAGGCTTCTATTGGGAGAGTTCCGAGTATAGAGTGATGAATTTGGAAGTGCTATGCCTGGTGAGCCTGTGGTATAACAGAATCGTATTAGAAATGATTTCTCCCCTTACACTTAATGATCCAGAGAGCCTGTGTGAATTGGGAAACTAGTTCACAAATCCAGAATCATTATGTTTTTTGTTGACCCTCCTCCACTTATTACCATTATGGGGGTTACCAATACATAGTAAAAGCAAGGCCCCAGGTTCTTATCTTTCTCCACAGTGCTAAAAAGCAGAGAAATGCCTAAATGCAAGGTAATTGCAGAAAGAAGGGGAAATGCAAATGGACTAGAATAATTGTAGTCCATTTATTTACAAATGAACATTTGTAAATAATTGTGATAATTGTACATTCCCCTGATAATGCCTTGAGAGCTGCAAAGCATATTAAGATGTATTAAGATGTAAATTATTGTTACGGCTGTATTGTCATTAAAATTTTCCCCTTTAAAGTAGGTCATTTGGAAATGCATCCTTCCTAATATAGAAATTTGACCTGAGTCAAAATGACTTGCAGTAATATATAATTGTGCTCTCAAAATTTTGCTCATACTAACAACCTAAGATATTTATAGCCAGCAGACAGCTAGTTGGAATTTTCTGGACCCTGTCTTCACAGGATCCTCCTTCCATCTTCTGGCATCTGAAGCCCATAGCTCTGCCCCACTTTTACCTGGCCTCTTCCCAGTGTCTCTTAGTTTAAGCCTAACCTATAAAGTCACACTTATTCCAGAGACAGAGTAGGGAGAATAAAGAGAAGAATGTAAAGATGAGGGTAAAAGAACTTTCAGGTGAAGGGTGAATTAACCCAAAGCAGTTTCTCCGTCTTTCTAGCAAAATCCTTGGTATGGGTTGAAGTGTGTCTCCCCCAAAATTACATTCAGTTCTATCTCCCAGTCCCATAAGTGGAACCTAATTTGGAAATAGGGTCTTTGAAGATGTGGTTAGTTAAGATGATGCCAAACCAGATTAGGGTGGGCCCTAAACACTAGTAACTGGTGTCCTTATAAGAAGAGGGAAATTCAGACACAAACACAGACACAGGCAGAGACTGAAGTGCTGGGAGCCAAAGAACTCCAAGGATTGCTGGCAAACACCAGAAGCTGGAAGAGGCCAGGAAGGATTCTCCCCTACAGGCTTCAGAGGGAGCATGGCATTACCAACACCTTGATTTCAGACTTTTAGCCTCTGGATCTGTGCAACAATAAGTTTCTGTTCTTTCAGCCACCAGGTTTGTGGTACTGTGTTACAGCAGCCATGGGAAATGAAGACAGTCCATAATTGCAAAAGAGAATAAACCTCCAAGCTTGGGGGCAGAGGTGTGGGCTGCAGGGATCCACTGATGAAAAGAACTGGGTACTGATGTTCAAGTCTTCCCTCAATCTTAAAAGTTCATGCAAAGATCAGAATGGCCAAGTGAGAAACTTCAGGGCTCTGTCCGCCCACCGAAGCTTTGAACAACAGCAAGAACTGGGAAAAACCTTTCTCAAAGCTCAGTTCCCAATGGATAAACTCAAGTAGACACACCAAGCTTTTTGGGTTGCCTTAGAACAATTTTCAGTGAGTGTATTTGCTGCGAAATGGAGTCATTTATGCCACACACTGAAAGGGCCAATTGGCCAGTCTCTTTTACTCAAAGAAACACACTTCGAAGAATTTTTCAATAAAGAGAGCAACTGACAATTTCTTTTTTTAACTCTTTTATTTTCAATCAAATCTCAAAAGACTTGGAATCAGTGTTAAAAATTGCATGCAGAACTATCATATTTTTTATTGCAAGTGACTGAAATTGGAGAAAAGAATGAGGAGGTAATTCATTTTTCCTATATAAAACTCTTAACTTGATTGGTCCTCATACTTCCAGAATTAACACACTTCATTCAGTTTTTCAAGTTTTGTTAGGTTTTTAGATCTTTCCCTCTCCTGTTTATCTTAAAATACACAGATTTGAAGGCCATGTCACCAGATTATATCACCAATGTCCCATCCTTATTCCTATTGTTCCACCGTACCTGAGTCCTGTGTGACCATAGCTCCTGGCTCACTGCCATTTTCTTTAACATCATTTATGTCTTAATTCTTGGTGAGTTCCTCATAGGCATGGATGACATTTTTCACCATTTCTATTCCTTGAACTTGTCTCCTTCAATAGTTGTGTCTTCTACTCCATCTCAGGCAATCATTCCATTCCTTCTTATTACCAAACACTTTACCCCTCATAATTACAATTTCATGAGTCCTCTCACGGCATTCTCCCTTTACAAACAACTACCCAGTATTTCTGCCACCTTACCAGGGCTTCCAGTCCACTGATCCCATCACCTTTTGCTGACCCTTCTCCCCTCCCTACCCAGCTTGGTATGATTCCATACTCATATATTTGTATATATCCTCCACTCCCTTCCACTTGCTTGGCCAAATGACAATGCTGATTAAATTAACCCCACCCCCACATGCACATACTCCACCTCAACATTTTTCAGCTGAACGTGGTTAGAGAAAAATATCAAACTTATGCTGTCTAGTCTCCTAAACCCATGACCTCAAAAATTGCCTTAATGCTGCCAAGACATCATGTTATCTCTCCATTATCTTGGCAGGCCATAATGCCAGTTGTGTCTGCTTGGGTTCTGCTCACGGTGCTTCAGTAGCTGTCGCTCTGTCTGCTGTGTCCTTCACACAGCCAGCATGGGCAGCACTGTTGACCCTAGGGAGAGACTAGGAAGGTAGGCTCCAGTGTCTCAGAGTCCCTTCGGCACTATGAAACAGAGCCCGTCTGGAGGCAGTGTCCATCGTACATCTGGCCATATCGAGCCATCACTGGCTGCTGCAAGAGTCCAAAACTACAACCTCCTCTCCATCCACTTCAGGAGCATGTTCAGAGATGGAGTAGACACCTTTATTGTTTTAGGGGTCAGTGACCAACCTGGTCAATAACTCAAATGGAGAGGCACCATGCAAGTATTTGGGCCTGGTTTGAATGCACAAGAGAGTATGACAATGCTGAAGTCCATCTCTTTTGATTTTTGTACACTTTCTAAACACTTCCAGTGCAAGGTATAACAAATCAAATGAACTTAACTTTTTAGTGCTTTGCTTTTTGCTTCTACACCTTTACCATGATGATGTTAATTAACAGATATTTTACTCAACAGATATTTTACTCTAGCAGTAGAGGAAATACAACATTCTCAATTATGTTAGGAAAACTGAAGATTCCCAGTGGAGTCAAGATGATCTTTCCTTACTACCACTTGAACATGCAGACTGAGGTGGCCTCTGACAGGTTTCCCTGCTATGAAGTTACTGTTTGTTATTAATATCAGTTTAGGTTTCTAGTTAATAATGGCTTCCTGGAATTAGCCATTCAAATGCTTCAGTTTAGAGGATGCTTTCACAAACTTCTTAAAACTAGAAGTTACTTTGTCTTTAAACAAGCTTATTAGGTTACAATTAGCAACCAATGAAGTTTACTTTATCCATTTAAAAGAGGACAGATCTACATTTCCTTCTTTAACTTAAGTTCATTAAACACGAACTTATAACTTTCATCATCTTAAAGATTTAATACATATAATGTTATTTTATTTTCTTGGTATTCTATAAACCTAGGGAGATAGCACCCAAGCTAAATAAAATTGAAACAATTATAGTTATGCAAGGAATGTTCTTTTCCTTCATTAACAGGAGGCTAAAACCTCTTTTCTTTAATAAAAATTCTAAAACTGTGAATAATCTTAAAAGCATACTGACTGCTAGGTTCTGGACTATATTATAATTGTTTAGTTTGTTTTAATTATAATTTAGAAAGGGTCTTTTCATAGTTTTCAAGGGCTTTTCCTTTACTTACTGAAATTTGGTAATAGGATTATTAACCACCCTTATTTTAAGGCTGTTAAAAGGTTTAAATTGGGGAATTATAGGGCAAACTGATTCTTAATTCCTCAGCCTAGAAGATAGAGTTTTAATCTGCCACATGTAGCCCCTCCTTTCGAGCTCTTGCAAAGAGAAGGTCCTGGGGGATGGGTAGGCCAAAGAGCGCAGGAAAATCTTTTTCCCTTTCCTAATAGTTTCTATATTCAGACTTCTATATGACTTTTCCATCCTGCGTAGCCTAGTTTGGGCTCCAGGATGATTCTTTCACATATATAACCGCATATTTAATTTTTAACAATTTGAGTAGCGCTCTTTTAAGAATTTCCATTTAATTTGATATTACCATCCCAGTGCATGAAGATATACGCTGAGCAAACATTTTCATTCTTTTACAAAATAAGTATAACTGTAAAATGACATTTAAAAGATTTCTTTGAAGGCTCTTTCTAATTACTCTAATTTGCACTGTGACCATGCAGTTTTGCACAAGAATTCCATTCCTTTTAATTACTGGCTTATAACCAAATTGTGCCCAGTGCTTTAAAATACAATTTTCCTGTACTTCAGAACTTTGCTTATTTCCCATTTTGACTTTGGCAGACCTTGGATGAGAAACACTCATTCCAGTGTATTCTCACCGAGGTCACTGAAGTCTCAGGGAAACCTGGGTTTTCTCACGACTTGCTGCTTTTAGGAACATCGACACTGGAGGTGGGAGGTACTGCCATGCCAGTCCTCGGCCACTGGACTCGAAGCATGGACGTCCAGCTGTGAGAGTCAAGAATTCCACCAGGGAGCAACCTCTTCCACACCTGCAGTCACGAGAAAAGCAGGGTCACTACTACCAGCGGAAGGACAGGAGACAGGGCCGTCTTAAACTTGCCTTCCCCTGAGCCATAGCGGCCGAAGTTGTCATGAAATAGCCATAAGCAAAGGCAGGGGGTGAGGCTAAACCTGAGGTAACCATTAACAAAGGGAACTCGGAATTATCATCTCAACAGCTGACGTCTAAGGGCTAGGTGAAGCCAGTCACAGAGTAGGTAATCAAAGGTAAGCTCAGTTTATAATTACCATCACTATAGCAAGCACAAGCCAGGCCTGAAGTAGCCGTAAACAAAGCTAAGTTAGTCTAAGATTACCTTTACAGTAGGTTCTAGGCTAAATCCACCCAGTTATAGCAATTTCAGATATTTTCCTTCTGCTGTTATGTTATAATAAAGGCATCTATATAATGATCTTAACTCTTAGTTACAGTTTCCAGTAAGTTTTCACTTCAAAAACAAATTGGGCACTTTTGTTTTTTAACTAAGCAACTAAAACAATTTTATTAGTAACAGCTTTGCTAAATTTTTCTGCTTTTTCAGCAGCTGAATTAATTCCACTTGTAATTTCTTTTATACATCAAATTCAATTGCAAGATAGTATTGACATTTAAAGACTCATCTTTAGGTTACCTTTCACCGTTATCCAATTTGTAATAGGCAAACCCCAAATCTGATTTACAAGTTCCTAGGCATGAGCAGACTAACAGAGCTAAAGCAAGCACAGATTAGAACATAAGAGAATTTTCCGCACTTAGTTTAGCTTAGCGGAAGACTTGACTTTAGATTCACCTCGACGCAGAAGCCCCGGTGTCTGTCCATGGCCAAAACGTTGTGCAGGAGCCTCCAGCTTCGTTCCTCCAGGAAGAACCCCTGGGCAGCTGCTAAGTATGTAGCTATGGGGTCCAGAGAAGCCCTGCCCTGAGGAGACACAAATTGGGGCTGCATCCCAATTAGTTACCTCCTGTGAGGGGTAAAACCCTGCAAGCCTTTTTCATTGGAAGTATTGGAGTGTTACCAGGAAATAGGCAGGGTGCTAGGAAAGCCAGGAGCCTTTTCATCTTGGTTGATGGCACTTGGGGAGGTGTCTTATTCTACAGTGGAGAGGTGTAGTAAATGGAGTGCCATGTGGTCACTGGGCCTCAGCTCTGTCTGCCCTCTCCTTCTCCCTTACACAGCTTTAACTGGAATTCAGGGTCTCACACAGAGCCCACTCTTGGCCATCCTGTGGCCACGTGGTGTGGTAGGGAAAGATTAGCCTCTTTCATTTTAGACCAGGGTTTTTTAACCATTTTTGTTCCATGGACCCCTTTGCCAGTCAGGTGAAAACCACGGGCCCCTTACTAAGTCCACACTATACTGTGTATTCTCTGATAAATATATCACACCCACACCAACACATCCTCACAAGAATAATGTTTTTCTGAACTTCAATTCGAGCTCATGGACTCCTTGTTAAGAACCCCTGTTTTAGACCATCAGTAGACAGGTTGTCCCAGTTTCTGGGAAGGCACTCCAATGGGGAGTCTCCTGGAATGCTGGAAGAGCTGCCCATTATCCTAGGGGAGGGTAAAACACGTTCGTCAGTCTAGACGATGTCCTACCACCATATCTGGTTGAACAGATTGCTCACTAATCCAGCGTCCTGGAGAGGTTGGGAGCCCTATTCGCAGCCCCCACGGTCCAGGGATCAGGAGCTTTATGTATCTGGGCGTCCCCAGAGCCTTAGAGGTCTTGGGGGTGTCTGGGTCCAGTTCCCAGACCTTAAGCCCCAAGCTGGGCTTTACTGACAGGAAAGGGACTGGCTAGGGACCTTTAAACACTTCTGCCTACTTTGAAAATGTGTCATGGTGACACTCAGGGTCTGAGTTCCAGTTAAATCTGACATTAAAAGCCCATTTTAAAAACTGGAGACTAATTGTCCTGTGACTTGCCAGCAAACAGCCTCAGGGACACCCCCCAACCCCCCAGACAATGTCAGGGCCTTCCCAGGGCTGAGAAGGAGCAAAGCCTCAGGGCACTACTGAGGGTGGGACTCATGCCTTGCTAACAAATGCATTTTCAGTTTATAAGGCATTCTAGAGCATTTCACAGACCCAAAATGAGGACAGGAGTAGTTGGAAGATCAAAGGCACTTCTAATTTAAAGGAGTTAACTAGTGGTCTAAGAAAACAAACGATACAGTGGATGATAGCCATTCTGAACTCACAGAGAGGGCCTGGTAAGCTCCTGGCAGACTCCTGCTTTACTTAGGCCACGTGTCCAGCCAGATCTCACGGGTGGTTTCACCCGCCACCCAGAATTTCCTTGGATCTGCATGGTGTGGGGGCTCATCCCTATCTCCTCCAAAGAGGGAGCTGGAAGTCTGGGCAGACCAAGTTTATGTCCTGTGGAAGCCTATCCAGGAACCCACTCTAAAATGGCAGAAACCAAAAGAGCGCACAGACAAGCCTTAATTAAAACTCACCAGTCTCTGGCAGGGGTCAGGGAGGGTTACCTGCCTCTCGACCCCCTGGCTGCTGCTTACCAAATGAGGCCGGGGAAGTGTTGGATTCCTCTAGGTTCTTGGCTATGTCACATAAAAGAATTTAAGAACACAGTAATTCAGTTAGGCCAGTAAAAACAATTTATGGGAAAATGGGGGAAAAGAACAGAGCTTGCTGAGAAATGGGAGAGAAGGACGGAAAGACTCACTGAGATTTGGTGCAGGCTCCTCTAGGCAGGGAGAGAGAGCGAAGTTTGGCTTGCATGGTCACCTTTGAAGCTATTACTTATTCCTCCCCTTGCTAATGCTAAGGGGAGGGGCCCCGGCTGTGATTGGTTACCCCACCAATGGTGGGGGTCAATGGTAAGGCCGGTTTGGAATATCTGGGGCCTCCCCTTGACCCCGGAAAGAGTCCCAACTGGGACTTCAAGGTCAAGGTCTCCGCGGGGCTGGTGGCCATGTTGTCTGTTGGCCATGTTGTCTGTCGGCCATGTTGTGGCTCAGCTTCCTCTTGTTTCCCTGTACTAACCTACCTCACAACTGAATACAAGTGCAATTTGTATACTGACCTTTTCTCCTGCAACTTTTCTAAGCTCATGCCTTTTTCTAGTAGCTTTTTAGTATATTCCTTTGGAACTTCTATATATATGATCAGGACATCTGTGATTAGAGAAACTCTTCATTCTTTCTTTAGAAATCCATGTGCTTTTTATTATTTATTTATTTTTTTACCTTACTATGTTGGCTGGACTTCAAGTTCAATGTTTAATAGAAGTAGAAAGAAGAGATGCCCTTGTATTGTTCCCAATTTTTGGCAAGTACAGCATAGTGAAAAATGTGGCTGGTCTTTATTCCCATTTCCTGGGAGAGGAAACCTATGAATCTTTGGGATTTTCTATGATAGTAGTGTCTTTTGTTACCTGTGGTGAGCCCAGAACCATACCTGATAGTTTATATGCTAACCAGGCAACAGGAGGGGCCAGCCACACCTGCATTCTTAGGGTGGAGGCTGACCATACCAGAAAGATCCACCAGGTGATTGGGGGGTGGGGTTTTGAGGCACGTCATATCAGCCCACCTCCTCAACCTTTGGAAGAGGTGGGGGCTGCAGATTGAACTCAACCCATGGACATTGATTATATGAAGCATGCCTACAAAATGAGACCTCATATTATCTCAGGACACTTGAAGCTCCTATGGACTTCCACAATTGAGAAGATACAGCTCTGTCCTGGGACAGTGATGCATTTTGACTCTACATTGGGAGGACATGGAAGCTTGCCTTTGAGACCCTCCCAAATCTCACCCTATGTGTCTCTTCTTTTGGCTTTATATTTGCATTCTTTTACTATACTAAAACTATAATCATGCATTTGGTCCTTTCAGTGAATTATGAGTCATTCTAGTGAATTATTGAACCCAAGGAGGGTGGTGGGAAACCCCAAATAGGTAGCCAGTTGGTCAGAAGTGCAGGAAGCCTGGGTTGTGGAGCCTGAAAGACAATCTTACAGAGGTCGGCCCTGAACCAGTGGGGTCTGGCCTAACTCCTGGGTAGTAAGAGTCAGAATTGAATTGTTTGAATTCCTGTTGTCTATGTAGTTGCTGACTGAACTTTTGATAACCTTTAAAGGTGAAAAAATTCAATCTTTTACAGTTAAGTAGATGTTCCTTAAATGTTGGGGGAAATTCCCTTGTATACGTAGTTTGCCGAAACTATCATAAATGAATGTTGATTGTTTTCAAATGTTTTTCTCTTCCTATTGAAATAATTATGTGGCTTTTCTTTTTTAGTAGGTTGACATGATGATTTTTAAATATTAAAGCAACCTTGTATCTTTGGTATTATTCCTTTATCAACCATTTTGTGGAATTCACCAGCAAAGTCATAGAAGTCTGGAATTTCTTGTCCATTTCATCAAATTGGTTGATTTTATGGTATAAAGTTGTTCATTTTTTTTTTTTTTTTAAGATTTTATTTATTTATTCATTTATCCCCCCCCTTGCTGCTTGTGCTCGCTGGGTCAGCCAACCACGCCGTGCGGGCGGGCTTTGCCCTCACCAGGAGGCCCCGGGAACCGAACCCGGGGCCTCCCATATGGTAAATGGGAGCCCCACTGATTGAGCCACAGCCGCTTCCCTGTTCATATTTTTTTAAAACTTCTTTTTTACACCTATAGGATCTCTAGTGATGCCCCCTTTTAAATTCCTGGTATTGATAACTTGTATCTTCTTTCTTGTTTTTATATTTCTGAAGAGCAATGCTTTTGGTTCTTTGGTTCTCTTCATTGATTTTCTGTTTTCTATTTTTATTGACTTCTGCTATTGGTTCTGCTATAATTATCTGTATTATTTCCTTCTTTCTGTTCATTTGGGTTTATTTCTGCTTCTTTTCCTAGTTTCTTAAAGCAAAAACTTAACTCTGAGGTCAGAAAGCTACGGAATACAGGCCAAATATGGCCCCAGTGCCTATTTCTACAGGAACTGTTTCTTATAAATAAAGGTTTTTTTGGGAAAATAGTCATACTCTTTCCTTTAAGTATTTGCTGGTGCTTTTGTGCTACAATAACAGAGTTGAGTAGATGTGACAGAAACATATGGCCTACAAAGCCATTTATTACGCTGGTTCTAAATAGAAGTAGTTGACTGACCCCTAGATTAGATCAATAAATGATGATTTTTTTCTTTTTCTTTTTTCTTTTTTCTTTTTTTTTTATTTTTAAAGATTTTATTTATTTATTCATCCATCCCCCCCCTGCTGCTTGTGCTCGCTGGGTCAGCCAACCACGCCGTGCGGGCGGGCCCGCCCCCACCAGGAGGCCGCGGGAACCGAACCCGGGGCCTCCCATATGGTAAACGGGAGCCCCACTGATTGAGCCACAGCCGCTTCCCTTTTTTCTTTTTAAATACAAGCATTTAACAAAATACATTTCCCTCCAAGCACTGATTTATATACATCCTTTAAATCTGATATATTATGTTTTCATTAATACTTAGTTCAAAATATTTTCTAATTCCCGTTGTGATTTCTCTTTTGACCCATGAGTTGTATAGAAGTGAGTTTGTTTAATTTCCAGATATTTTAAAAATATTTCTTGATTTCTAATTTAATTCCATTGTGGACAAAGAACATACTTTGTTAAGATTTCAACATTTCTAAGTCCAATGACACTTGTTTTATGACCCAACATATGGTGTATCTTGGTGAACATTCCATGAGCAATTGGAGAGAATGTATATTCTAAAGTTCTTGGGCATAGTGTTCTATAAATGTCAATTAGGTCAAGAAATTGATAGTATAATATGTTTTAGGTCTTGTTGATTTCTTATCTCATTATTAACTGCTGAGAGTTGGGTGTTAAAATACCCACTATAATAGTGGACTTGTCTATTTCTTCTTATAGTTCTGTCAGTTTTCACCTTCTATATTTGATGCCTATCATTAGGTATATAGATATCTATAATCTTTATATAATTTAACGGTATGAGTTGTCTTTCTTTGTGTCTGATAAACTCTTCTTTTGAATTAGATTTTGTCTGATATTAATATAGCCACTCTAGCTTTGTTATGCTTTCACTTTGCATAGTGCATGTTTTTTCTAGACTTTTAATTTCCCGTTATTTGTATCTTAGTGTTTAAGATGCCTCATTTGGGATTAATATATAGTTTTTCTTTGGTGTTTCATCCAAAGAAAAAACTTTTCTTTTCATTGGAGTGTTAATTTATTGTGATTTTCATTATGATTGATTTAGATGTTTAGTTTTTTATTTGTGCCATCTTTTATTGTTCTGGTATTCTTCCTTTTCTGTCTTCCTTTGTGTTAGTCAAAGACTTTATAGTGTTTAATTCTTCCATTGGCTTTTTAGCTATAATTTTGCATTTTATAGTGGTGTCTTGGAATTACAATATGTAGTTTAAAAATATACCAATCCTTGGAGTTAATATTATTTCTAGTTAAATATAGAAACCTTACAACAATATATTCTCATCACTGCATTTTTGGTGTCTGTGCATTTGACCCATCAATTCAATGCTATAATTTTTGCCTTAAACAATCAAATGTCTTTTAAAGAAAGTAATAGAAGATGAAAAATATATAGTATTTTCTATTTATTTGCCTGTTTACCACTGCTAGTGCTCTTTATTCCTTTCTATAGGTCCAGATCTATCTAGTGTCATTTTCTGAACATCCTTTAGCATTTCTTGGTTCAGATCTACTTGTGGCAAACTCTCTCTGTTTTTGTTTATGTGAAAATGTCTTCATTTGCCTTCATTTTGAAGAATAGCTTTGGTGGATAAAATATTTTTTATTGAAGTTTTTTTTTTCTTCACACTTTAAATATGTCCCAATGTATTATGACTTCCATGGTTTCTGCTGAGAAGTCAATGGTTAGTCATCATTGTTCTTTATGTGTAATGTGTTGTTTTCCTCTGATTGCTTTCAAGATTATCTTTTAATCATTGGCTTTCAGCAGTTTAAGTGAGATGTCTTTATAGGTAAATGTTTCTGTCCTTATCATACTTGGGTTTGTTGAGTTTCTTGGATCTGTGAATTAATGTTTTACATCAAATTTGTAACATTTCTGGGCATTATTTCTTCAAATGTATTGTTTGCCTCTTTCTCTTTTTCTTTTCCTCCGGAATTCTAATTACATATATGATAGACTGTCTCATATTGTCTCATAGGTCTCTGGGTTTTGTTTTCTTCAATCATTTTTATGTTTATCCTTTGTATTGAGGAATTTCTATTGAAATTCTACCTTCAAGTTCACAGGTTTTTTTTTCTTCTTCTACTATTGCCAGTCTGCTGCTGAGCCTATCTAATGCATTTATTTCAGTAATTGTACTTTTTATTGTCATTTTTAAAGTTTCCATGTCCCTAATCAGATTGATTATCTATTAGTTAATTTATGCCAAATTTTCCCTTAATTCTTTCATTTCTCATTTGAAGTGTTTGCCAAATCCAAAACCTAGGCATCAGTTTCTACTGAGGGCTCCCCACCACCATATATTCATCACACTTTCTTCCTTTTTTTTTTTTGCATGTCTAGTAATTTTTAGTTGAAAACTGGATATTATAGATAATACACTGTAGCAAGTGTGAGGATAGTTGTTCTTTTGTTCTAGTAGGTGGATTTTGCCTTCTTGTTGTATGCCTTCACTTGCATCTCTTCCCTTTTCTATTTCTTCCTACTTCCACTTTTTAAAATTTTGAGGCCCGATGGCCCTTCCCTGGACCTGTGAGATTTGGCAGTCAGCCAAGATTTTAACAGATGGGCCTCACTCTCTGTGCCTTCCTTGCTTCTAATGACACAATTAATATCCAGCTGCCCTTTGAGCTCTGCACTCCAAACCTTCGAGTTTTTGGTTTTCTAAGCAGCACATGTTTAGAAATGCACTCATTGAAGTAAAGCATTAAATTGACTTATTTTTCTCCTTGTTGCTCTGTCTCTCCCCTTAGCCCTTATACTTTAACTGTCCATGATTCAGGCAGTTTATGTTCTGAACTTGTGTTTCACTCCTTCTAAGGTTTTCATACTCCCAAGATTTCCTCCTAAAAATCCCAGCTGTTTTCCCAGCCTATTGGCCAATTCATCTGTGTTTCTTCCCACTGCTCTTTTCCAGTCTTACTCATGTAGGTTGGACAGCACTCTTGGGCCAGGAAGCCATAATCTGGCAACTCTTATTCTAGTTGCAGTTTTTTGAGGTTAAACTCACTACTGCTTTCAGTCTCTTTTTAGAAGCTTTCCACTTATGGTGGTTTGAAGCTGCATTTACTGTAAAAAAACATGTTTTTTAAAATTTAATTCATTCTCATATGAACCCATTGTAAGTAGGAACTTTTATGAGGTTACTTCAGTTAATGTATATCCCACCTCAATCAGAATGGGTCTTAATCCTATTACTGGAATCTTTATAAGTGAATGAAATTCAGACACACAGAGAGAGGGCCACAGGAAGCAAGAAGCTGCATCAAAGGAATCCAGAAGAGAAGGGAGACCAGGTGACATTGCCTTGTGCCTTGCCATGTGACATAGGAGCCAAGGATCAACAGCAGCCAGCCCCAGAACACCACAGTCCTCAGGGAGAAAGCATTGCCTAAGTGATGCCTTATTTTGGACTTTCTTTTAACCTCAAAATGATAAAAGAATCAATTCCCATTATTTAAGCCAACCCATTTCATGATATTTGCTAGTGCAGCCTAGGAAACTAAAATACCAGTCTTTTTCATTTTTAAAATTTAACTTAAGTACGTGGGATCACTTCCCTCCTCCACCCTTACCAGAAGCCAATCCCTACATGATTGATTTTTAAGTGACCTTTTAATGAATTTTTTAAAAAAATGTAGAAATTGAACATAGCATGATTATAGAGCTCATGATTTTCCTGGAATTAACATGCCTCTGTAACTTGAATTTAAAGAAAAAAAATAGAAAACTTCCAGCACTTCAGAAGCTCCCCTTGGGACCTTTCCAGTTATCAGCCTCCTTCCCAAAGATGAGCAATCCATTGACTTTGAATGCTGTAGATTAATTCTGCCTCTCTCTGAAGTTTATGTGAATGGGCTCATATAATATGGACTCTTTTGTCTCTGGCTTTCTTTGCTCAAAAATCTATTTGTTAAGTCCATGTTTGTCTGCATATATCACTTGTATATTCTTATTGCTCTATAGCATTACATTGTTTGAATATAATTTACTTCTTCAGCTATTGAAGGGCATTCTGATTGTTTCCAGTTTTAAGCTATTACAGTGAGTGTTACTATGATGGTTATTTTACCTATCTCTTGGTGCTCATATTTTTTCAGTTCTATTGGGTATGATCCTAGGAGTGTAATAGTTGGGTCACGAGGCGGTAGATACTGTCAAACGGTATTTCAAAGTGGTTGTGCTGTCTACACTTCTACCAGCAAGGTAGTGGATGTTCTGCTTGGTCAACTTTTAAATTTTATAGGCTCAGTGATGATTTCTTAATAAAACATTACATTCATTTGCATTTCCTCAACAAAAGCCACATTTTCAATAAGCATTTAAGCATATGCAACCATTTTGGATTGACAGTCACTGCCTACTCTTTGTTTACTAATTTTATTTAGGACAGAAGAATTACTCTATTTTCTATCAAATTCATTATGGGATGCCTCAGCGACAAGCCCCTGTAGTATCTCTCTAGATTGCGGATGGTGTGAATTTCCCTCATTATCTTGTGTATATTTTATTTCAAATTTAGACTCCAACCTTCCTATTTTAATCCTGGTAGAAAATCAAAACTTAAATGGGTATACTTGTAAATTGTGAATGGACAGTCACACAAATTATAAAATCCAGAAAATATGACACTTACGTTTTATGTAGATTTCTCCAAGAGAAATGTCTTTTTATACAACTACTTGCAAAATCACAGTTGTAGCAACATTTTAAACTGATTTATGGCAGCAAATAATTCTTTATGGAATATATAGAATGTATAATGTCAATAATGCCTGATCTTGCCATAAGAGGCAGAATTCTAAGAAGGCCCCCCAAATTCCTGCCCCCTGGTGACCAGCCCTTGTATACCCTCGCCCACTGAGCATGGGCAGAACCTGTGACTATGATGGGAGATTATCCCAGGGTCTGATATAATCAAATAAGCCCTTAAATGGGACTAGGCTCTGCCTGAAGTCAAAGAAATTGAAAGTGTGGAAGGGTTTGTGGAGGGGGCCACATAGCTAGGACCTGTGGGCAGCCTCTAGTCACTGACAGTGACCCCCAGTCAATAGCCAGCCAAGAAATGGGTGACTCAGAGCCACTGAGCTTGGAAGAGAACCCCGAGCCTCCAGATGAGGACGTAATTGACCACCACCTTGACGTCAGCCTTGTTGGGCCTGAGCAGAGCACACAGACTCCTGAGTCGCAGGAACCGTGAGGAAACAAGCACACAGCTATGCTGTGCCCAGACTCCTGAGCCGCAGGAACTGTGAGGAAACAAACAGGTGTGGTTTCGGGACACCAAGTCTGTGGCAACTTGTTACATGGCAATAGAAAACTAATACACCTTCCCCAAAAAAGACTGGCTTAGAAGACTTTTTAAACAAGTTTTATATGCAAAAAAAAACACATGTAGGCTTCTGCGGACACCTCCGAAAATCACATGTTGCAGCTGGAAGATCCCAGAAATCATTTTTTCTACCATTGGGATATATTTTGCTCTCATTGACCTAATGTCAGTGCTAACTCTCCAAAAACAAAAGCAACCACATTATTTTTTGCCTCACACACAACACATAAACATTGTACTTTTCTTTCCACTTTTGGGGCCAAAAGCATTTGCTAGCACAAATTCAGACTTTGCACTTTGGGCAAATTTGATACTTCAGACAGACCCTGCTTGTCCTGTGGCTACTTCTACCCATGGCATGTCATCGTTCATGCTAATTACTTTGGCCAAGAAGGAATGATTGACCCCCCTGGCATAACTGGCAACCCAATTTTGAAACCAATTCCAAGAAAGAGGATTAGCAGCCTAAGCTGAATAATGGCCACATACCTCAAGGGAACACCCTGGAAGGCAAATAAGTACTTATGCCTCTAATCCCTGATAGGTTTATTAAAAAAAAAAAAAAAAAAACTTCTGGCTATTTTTCTATCAAAGTGTATAATGCTTAAAGTCCATGATCATGATTATGCAGTTGCAAAATCAGAATTGAAGTTGTGGTTATGGTAGGTGGCGAATGGAAATCTATCCCTTTTTTCGGTTAGGGAATTTGAATTCTTGTACATTTTTGTTCACTTTCTGTTGAAAGTCAGCTCTGAAACTCTTAATCTCTGAAAATATACATTTGGGGAGAGAGCTAAGTAAAAACAATAGTGCAAATCAAGTTGCTTTCTGCTGCTGGTAGGCAACGCAGTGTGGCCTGCAAATGTTTTTTATTTGTCCTGCAGTAATTTTTTTAAAAATTGAATTAGTTGACATCATATTTGCACACACACACTCAGGATTTTCAGCTTCTCCTAAAAAACTGGAAAAATCTGTTAACACTCGGGCTGCAAGTGTCCCGGGCACCAAAGTGCTGTAGCTGAGCATGTTTGCACGTGGGCCAGGGTTCCTCTGTCAGGAGCGCTTCCGTGGCTCCGCCTCGTCTCTCTGCCACCACGCCTGAGGTCGCTTGCCTCAGCACTAGGGCCTGGCGCCACCGATGCCTGAGAGTGGCTCCTGAGTGGTGCGCTCCAAGGGGCGGCTGAGCCCGTTTCACCCACCTCTGGGACTCTCTGAGTCAGCTCACTGACCACCGCGTCCTTTCTTCCTCGGATGTTCCCAAAGTAGCTGCCAGTACACTCGTGATAACAGCAGCGTCCGCCACAGCTGCACTCTCCAGTTACCAGACCAAATGTCTTAGGGGCGTTCTTGAGTTCCATCTCCCTGGCTCTCTTACACCCCCGCGCCGAATCTCCTGAAATTCTGTTGGCTCTACCTTAAAACCATCTGAGGCCCTGAATTCAACTTCTCACCATCCCCACAGCCCCACCTGGCCCTTCACCTGGCTTATACCCAGGTCCCTTGTTTCTGCCCTTCTCGCGTGCCTGGGACAGCACAGCTACCAGCAACCCCACTAAACGCGCCATCAGATGGTTCCTCGGCAGCAGAGCAGACGCCTGTTCGGAGGCTGCACTCCTTTAACGAGGCGTCCAGAGGACTGCTCCGGTAGTTCCTCATTCAGCCCTAAATCCCCTGAGCGCTCACGTGAGTCCGACCCTGGTGGCGAGGTGTGATGCATATTAACGACTTAATCCTAATCCTAGCCTTCTGGGTATGAACTGTTCTCATCCCCATTTCACAGATGACTGAGTGAAGCTCAAAGAGGCCAAACAACCAGTCCAGATTCTGGAAACTTCTGTCCGTCTCTCTCCATGTTCTACGCAGATAAAGATATTTCTTTATCCTCTGGTTTCTTTTTGGTGTAAGTGAAGCGCAGATTAGAAAACAGTAGGCCAAAACCACTGTGGTACATAATATGATCCTTGATTGCTTATCAACATGCCACATCCGTAAAGCGTTGTAATCTCTGAAATGTAGTTTGCTTGTAGATTACATGATCACTGTAGTCCTTTCTATAGCACAAAGCAACACTCCACAGTTGAGAAAGGAATTCCACATTATGCCTTTTTCCTTAGTGAAAACTCACATTTCACATATAGCACATTTTCCAGGAACGTAAACCACATATATTTCCTCTTTAAACATTCATTTCAGAGGCAAGTAAATATATCCTTTAAATTTGTAACAGAACATCATGGAAATCCCGAGAGAGCAATTATTTTCTTGGTTTGATGTAAAAGGAGAATGAAAACACAGGCTCAAAAGTGTCAGTGGAATTTTTTTCTCAAATTCTTTTCACCCACATTTTCTGTAGGTAGATCATTTTCCTCATAAGAGCTGCAAGCATTAAAGGAACTGTTCTCAGGCATTACTTGTTCCCTTTCACTTTCGTTACCATTTCTACATGTTTGCCTGGCTACATCTATACTATTTCTTTACAAGTACCTTTTCCACAATGAATGTGTACTTCTTGAGAATCAATAAACAACATATCTTTAGTAGAAAACCATCTTAAAACACAGATCACAATGGTGTTAAAGTTGAGTTGCAGTACCCTCAAATCAGACTGTCTCCATGAACAACTGCTGCGTAACAAACCATTCCCAATGTAGAGGTGCAATGCAACGCATCTTCCTCTGCTTGTGATTCCATAGGTTGCCGAGCTCCTCTGCGCTGGGGCTGCAGGCATCTGAGATCATAACTTTGCTGGCTCCTTCACGTGAATGCCACTTAGAACTATGGACTTGGACCTCAGCTGGGGTGGGTGACAGAAGCACCTCCAAGGCCATGCCTGAACTCATAAGACTTGGGTTTGGGACTCCCAGAATATCATTTTCTGCTGCGTTCTTTTGGTCAAAGCCGGTCCCAATGCCAGCCCAGAATCCAGGGTAGGTTAAATAAGCTCCACCTGTTGATGTGTGATGCAGGTGAATGTCTTGGCAGAGGAGCAATTTGGGGGACTGTCTGTGTTACTCAGCCAAAGGGGTGCTGATGCAAAGTACCAGAAATCTGCTGGCTTTTATAAAGGGTATTTATTTGAGGTAGAAGTTACCAGGCCATAAAGCCTAAGTTACTTCCCTCACCAAAGTCTGTTGCCACGTTTTGGAGCAAGATGGCTGCCGACGTCTGCCAGGGTTCAGGCTTCCTCTTCCTCCTAAGGCTCCTTCCGATCTCAGCTGTAGGCTGGGATAAGTCTCATCTCTCTCCTGGGCTCGTTTCTCTCTGGGCTCAGCTGCTTTGCTCTCTCCACAAGGCAAGCTGTAGACTATCAGGCTAACCGCTCATCTCTCTTCCCGGGGCCTCTGTTGTGTCTATGGAGCCGACTCTATTCCTCTGTGTTCTCCTGTGTGTTTACTTCCCGGGGCTCCAGCATCAGAACTCCAACTTTCTCTTCTGCCTTGTCATTTTCTCTGTGAGTCCCTGTCCACCAAGGGGGCGCGGACTCAACAGCCTACTGATGTGGCCCAGTCAAACCCTAGAAAAATTAATCAGGTAAAAGTGAAACCTCTGAATTGAATACAATCTAAGGGTACCACTAGCCCAGAGGAACAGACCGGTTTACAAACATGATCGGTATTTCTTTTCGGAATTCATCAATAATATCAAACTGCCACACTGACTGAGGAGCTTAGCTCCCACAGAAGCACAACACCTCGGCCCCATGTCCACCCCTTGTGTAGCTGAGCTCCGCGTTTCTCAAGCTTCAGTCTGCTAGAGATTGCCCAAGGACCTGGCCAGATTCTGCTGAGGAGGTCTGGGATTCTGCATTCCTAACCAGCTCCCCTGGGATGGCGATGCTGCTGGCCCCGAAACACGCTTTGAACAGCCAGGGGGACTGACTGCAACATTTCAGCTTCCTTGCTGCTGCAAGGCATGCCTCGTTCTCTCCTGATTTAGCAGCTTGGTGCTCTCGCTTTATCTACCCTTGCAAGCTGTCTGTGAAAGAGATGTGGACCAGCGTTAAATTCAAATCCAAGGTCATCCTTTCGAAGAAGTTTTTGACGATTTCTCCACTTATTGTCTTAACTCAAGTACTTGACACTTGTCAGCCCCTATTGCTTGCAATGCCGATTTAACACACGTCATGAAATCCGTGGGGTTTTTTTCTGTTTTTTTTTTTCATCTTCTTCCTAATCAAAGCAGTGTCCTGGACATTTTGTCCATTGAAGAACAGTTAATGACATGGCTTAGATTCTTTGAAAGTACTCTTTTTAATATTCTGAGATCTGAGAGAGTGGAGATTCACTCTCGACTTAATCAGTTTGAGCGAGATCTTTCCTGATTCCTTCCTTCCCGACCCCTAACCTGAGTGGTTTTTCCTGCATCATCTCTGTTTGAGCAAGAAACTTCCAGGACAGAAGAATCCTTTGCTTTTTTGTCCCATTCTACTGAGCAGGGCTCTTTTGTGAATCCTCTACTTTCTCTGCTTCCCTTCTTTATCTTATTGTTTAGATGTTCATCATCACTTTTTTTTTTTTTTTTTTAAAGATTTTATTTATTTACTCATTTATCCCCCCCTTGCTGCTTGTGCTCGCTGGGTCAGCTAACCACGCCGTGCGGGCGGGCTTGCCTTCACCAGGAGGCCCCGGGAACCGAACCCGGGGCCTCCCATATGGTAAACGGGAGCCCCACTGATTGAGCCACAGCCGCTTCCCTCATCATTTTATTTTTAAAGGCGCATACATAAATGTTAAATTGAAAAGAAGCATACATAAATGCTACATCAAAAAATATAAGGAGATTCCCATATTCCACACTCTCCCCCATTAACCACATCTTTCATTAGTGTGGTACATTTGTTACAATTGATGAACACATATGGAAGCATTGTACTAACCATGGTCTGTAGTTTACATTATGGTTTACACTTTGCACCACACAATTTTATAGGTTTTGACAAAATGTATAATGGCCTGTATCTGTCATTGCATGCATTTTCATTTTATTTTTCCCACCTCTTGTGTCTCTTTTGGTCAACAGGGACTATGACACACTCACTTGGATCATGGTCGACACAACTCAGTTCAGCAACATCAATAGTAATTATTATTACCATTTTAGGGATGTTCTAGACCTTGATCAGTTTCGGGTTTGTTTGTTTGATTTGTTTGCTTTGCACACCTTTCTCTGGTAGACCATTATGATATCTAAATCACAGAGGAGGAAACAGAAATACAGAATTAGCCCCTGTGTAGTAGGAAGAGCTGTGGGGACTGAAAGGCAGGTACGTCCAACTCCTGAACCTGTACCCTCAACCACCATGTTTTTGGCGTCTTAACATTTATTTCTGTAGAAGATTTGTTGGCTCATCAGTTGAATTTTTGATGCTTTTCAGGAGATGGTTTACTGAGTACATGTCAGAATATGTTTACTCCCGTAGGGGTAATTAACTAATATTTAGCCTCTAACCTCCATTCATTCCTTCACTGCTGTTCCTTCAACCAATGAAAGCTTTTCTGCTCCAAAGGAACTCATAGTTTCATGATTAAGTAATGTAAACCGAAGGGATGTAGTGAGTCCTTTATTTCTTGCATGCCCAAGTTTACAGTATGGAAATAATACCCAGTAAACTAGAGCAGTAACATAATAAAATGAATCCAAATCCATGTGTAATGCTTTTTTGGTTTTCCCATGACACTTGTTTCCCAATAACGCCTATTTTATCTATTACCTTCT
>JAKSZT010054573.1:892144-917456 GCA_026826555.1 Tolypeutes matacus
TTGGTGAAAATAGTCCCTGGTTAGCCTCTCAGAAAACTGACAAATATCATAACAAGACAAGTAAATTCTTCTTGAAGATGCATTTTATATAAAATAAATATTGTTGCCTGTAAAAAGCAATTTTAGCAGGATGGTTTCTTGGAAGAAAATAGAGAATTGTTTTCTAAATAAGGAAGAAAAATTGCTCCCATTTTCAATTCATTGTTTGATGGATTATTGCTTCTCTTGTTATCTATTCAGTCAGTGGCTGCGCCCACGGGCTTGTGATTGTCCTTGCAGTGAGGAGAGAAGAAAGACTGGCCAGCATTAAAAGTTAAAATGCAAATCAATTCCATTTACATTTAGATGCTATATCGCATTGTTTTTCATGCATTCATTTTCCTCTCCTAGGATAAAAACCCTTATGCCCTGAAGAACAATTTTTTGAAAGGCCCACTTTGATAGCCACTTATATTTGGAGTCATTGACTTTGATGTATTAATAAGGTTTTTATATACAAATATTACTAATGATATTTAAAGCCCGTTTATCACTGGGTTGCAGATTTTCCACACAGTGGTGCTGCCTGCAGAGTTATTGAGTGTTTTATTCTCACCTCCTGCAGCATTTTGGATTTCTATGCCATTGCTAAATGCCATCCAAAGTCTTATTTTATTTTAAAAACCAGCTTTAGAAGGCTTGAGTAAGCACGGGACAGAAACAATAGAAACTAATAAAGAATAATGAGAGAGATTTCTCGCCTTAGAGAACTGAAGCATAAATTGCTTTTAAGGGCTCTTTACAATAAGCTCAATTTAACTCTTTAAGCAAAACAGACAGGGGAGGTAAGAGGCATCGATGGGAGAATGGAAGGGGTACATGGTCTGTGACTGCAAATAATTCTCCCAGACTGCAGGGATGGGGCTGTTTGGAAATCCCTCCAGCTTCTGATGGACCTCAGTGGTCTCCAGACTTTCCCACTTAACTACCCAAGAAACCTCAGCATCCAGAGCCATCCTTACATGATGACAAATGTGTGTGGGGAGGTGGTGACTGAAAAAATAAATCCTTTAATAAAAGTAGCTTTGATCCGGATGAGAGATCTTTAGACCATTTTCTTATCTGCTGCTGTATTATTTAGATCAGACTGTTACTGGATTCTTTTTAGAACCATTTCATAATCGTATATTTTCTGGCTCCCTAAAAGGAATGTCTTTCCATTTCCCTTAAACTGATGTCTTAAACATGTGCTGCTACCTAAATTCTTTCCATATCTGTACTTCAGAGCAATTCATGCTTACTTTGCAAAAAAGTAAAAAAGTAGCTCCACCCCAACACTCCTTCGTGCCTGGGCTTGTGTTTCTGAAAAGAAATTCCCACTCTAATCAGGCAACCTGGACAAAAGACCAAGGACATTTAATGGTTTTCTCTATTACTACTCAGAAGTGTCAGCACTTTATATATGAGGTGGGCCAGTCCCAAATTCTTTTTAGCATCAAATTGTGATTCTGCCTCATCTTTGTCCTTTTAACCTTCCTAGATGGGACTTTAAAGAATCATAGCTTGTTTGGAACAGCCCCAAACCATCAGGGAATATCTGCTTGGTCATGTTTGCTAGGAGGCCAAGATGTGTGACACTGCGTCTGTGTGGAATTTTGCTCCTGACCGTGTTAGACAAGTCGAAAGAAGAAAAAGACGAAGCATGAGAATAGATAGCTTCTTGCTATCATTCTCTCTAGTTGGGTGTAGAACACTGTTCTGGAGGAACATCCTCTTCTCTTCCATGGCCTTGCTCCAACTGTGATCATCTCAGGTCTCTAATCAAAGCACTGTGGGGTGGACGTTTTGGGATTCAGGATACCAACAGTCAACTTGAGGGAAACCCATATCCTCTCTGAGGTCCAGGGTCATCATTTTCTCTCAGCCCAGGGTTCACAAAGTGATGCAGTTGTTTCACTGATGAATATTTTAGATGATTGATTATTTTTTGTTGTCTGTGGTGGGATTCATAAGAAGGGAGTAGATGGAAAATGTTCCTTGCTTTATCATTGTTAGCTGGATGCCTCTTGCTTTCTTTTTTATTACAGAACAATCATGCATAAAATATAGGGTTCCTATAAACTACCCTATTATTAATACCTTGCATTAGTGTGGTAAATTTGTTACAATTAATGAAAACAGAAATTTATAATTGTACTATTAACTACAGTTCATGGTTAAATTAGAGTTCACTGAGTTGTGCAATTCCATGGATTTAAAAAAAAATTTTTTATTCTAGTAACAAATATACAACCTAAAATTTACCCTTTTATATATTTAAATATATAGTGTAGTGGTAATTATGCTCACAGTGTTGTGCTACCATCATCACCATCTACTACCAAAACTTTTCCATTGTCCCCAATACAAATTTCATATATTTTAAGCCTCCAACTTCCTATTTCCTATCCCCACTCCATCCCCTGTTAACCTATATTCTAGATTCTGACTCTATGAGTTTGCTTATTCTAATTATTTCATATCAGTGAGATCATACAATATTTGTCCTTTTGTGTCTAGCTTATTTCTCTCAAAATGATGTCTTCAAAGTTCATCCATATTGTCATACATATCAGAACTTCGTTCCTTTCTTTGACAGGATAATATTTCATTGTGAGTATACACCACATTTTGTCCTTTCATCAGTTGATGGATACTTGGATTTCTTTTGGCAATTGTGAATAATGCCTCTATGAATATCGATGTGTAAATGTCTGTTTCAAGTCCCTGCTTTCAATTCTTTTGGGTATATACCTAGAAGTGGAATTCCCAGGTTATATGGTAATTCTATACTTAACCTTCTGAGGAACCTCTAAACTGTCTTCCGCAGTAGCTGGATTTTACATTCCCACCAGCAATGAATGAGTGTTCCTATTTCTCCACATCCTCTCCAACACCTGTAATTTTCTGTTCTTCACTAGCCATTCTAGTAGGTATGAAATGGTATATCATTGTGGTTTTGATTTGCATTTCCCTAATAACTCAGGATGTTGAGCATCTTTTCATGTGCTTTTTAGCCATTTGTATATTCTCTTTGGGTAAATGTCTATTCAAGTCTCTTGCCCATTTTTTTTATGCAGTTAACATTTTATTATACCCAGGCTTTTTCTTGTGTGGATGTATGTGCATGTATTTTTCTTTTTTTTTCATTTAATATTATAGAATTATGGGCATTTCCTGCTATTATTGTATGTCAGCAATTGCCACAATAATCTACATGACAAACACTACCAGTACTCAGGGACTTAAAACAAAGGTGAATTACTCTTGCTCCCATGTCTGTGGGTGGGAGTCTGGGCTGGCTTTAGCTGCTGGGTCTGGGTCTGCCTCAATGTCTCTCATCCTTCTGGGACCAACAGGGCAGCTGGAGCATGTACTCCTCATGGCAATGTCTTGCCCATTTTTAAATTGTGTTGTCTCTTTTTGTTGAGTTTAAGGATTTATTTATATGTTCTAGATATTAAACTCTTATTAGATACGTGGTTTCCAAATATTTTCTGCCATTATGTAGGTTGTCCTTTTACTTTCATGGTAAAGCCCTTAGAGGTGCAAAAGTTTTTGGTTTTGATGAGTCCCATTTATCTATTTTCCTTTTGTTGCTTGTGCTTTGGGTGTAAAGGCTAAGAAGCCAGTGCCTAACACAAGGTCCTGAAGATGCTTCCTTATGTTTTCTTCTAGGAGTTTGATAGTTCTGTCTCTTTATATGGTCTTTAATCTATTTTGAGTTGACCTTTGTATTTGGTGTGAGGTAGGGGTCCACCTTCATTCTTTTGCAAATGGAGGTCCAGCTTTCCCAGCACCATTTGTTAAAGAGACTATCCTTTCCCAATTGTGTGGCCTTTTCTCCCTTGTCAAAGATCAGTTAGCTATAAATGTGAGGGTTTCTGAGCTCTCAATTAAATTTCATTGGTCTATGTGTCTGCCATGTGCCAGTTCTATGCTGTTTTGATTAACTGTGGCTTTGTAATAATGTTAAGATTGGAAAGTGTGAGCCTTCCACCTTTGTTTTTCTTTTTCAAGATGGCTTTGACTATTTGGGGGTCCCTTACCCTTCCATATAAATTTGATGATTGACTTTTCCATTTTTGCAAAGAAAGCTGTTGGAATTTTGATTGGGATTGCATTGAATCTGTAAATGACTTTGGGTAGACTTGACATCTTAACAATATTTAGTCTTCCAATCCAGAGCACAGAATGCCCTTCCATTTATTTAAGGTCTTCTTTTATATTTTTTAGCAATGTTTTGTAGTTTTCTGTGTACAAGTCCTTTACATCCTTGGTTAAATTTGTTCATAGGTGTTTGATTCTTTTAGTTGGTATTGTAAATTATATTGTAAAAAAAGAATTTTATTCTTGAATTCTTCTTATTGGTGATTACACATGTATAGAAACACTGCTGATTTTTGGGTGTTGATCTTATACCTTACCACTTTACTGAATTCATGTTTTAGCTCCAGGAGCTTTGTTGTGATTTATTCAGGATTTTCTGTATAAAGGATCATGTCATCTGCAGATAGGGAAAGTTTTACTTCTTCCTTTCCAATTTGGATGACTTTTATTTCTTTTCCTTGCCTAATTTCTCTGACTAGAACTTCCAGTATACATGGAATAACAGTGTTGACAGTGGGCATCCTTGTCTTGTTCTTGATCTTAGAGGGAAAGCTTTCAGTCTTTCACCATTTGGCATGATGTTAGTTGTGAGTTTTTCATATATACCCTTTTATTTCCTGCTCGTCAGCTTAACTCATTTCAATTGTCTTATCTTCTAGGTCACTGATCTTTCTTCTGCCAGCTCTAATCTGCTATTGAAACTCTTCTGAGAATTTTCATTTCGGTTATTGTGGTCTTCAACTCTAATAGTTGTGTTTGGTTCCTTTTTAAAATTTGACTCTTTTTTTTTGGATTCTCTCATTGTTCATTCCTTGTTTTCCTGATATCATTTAGTTTTTTTCTCTGATTTACCCTCATCTCCTTTAACATATTGACTGTTTTCCTGGTATCTTTTCGTTCTTTCTCTATATCTAAATTTATCTCCTTCAGCATGGTGAAGATGAGTTTTTAAAAAGTCTTTCTCAGTTATGCCCACAGTCTGTTCTAGCTCACTGACATTTTCTGGATTTTTATCTTTTTCCTCTGGATGGGCCATCACTTCCTATTTCTTTGTTTGTCTTGTAATCTTTTGTTGCACACTTTACATTTTAATATTTTATAATGTTAACTCTGGGATTTATTCCTTGTGATGTCTCTTTCTTGAGTTTGTAACCAGTTGGTGATATGACAGAGTTTTTTTTGAGTGTCAGGAGCTAACAAACCCTAGCAAACCTAAGGAACAAACACCTTTCACAGGTTTTACAAATTGGCTTTGTGGGCTAGTGCTGTCCTTCAGAGTTCAGCCCTCCTATCAGGCAGGTCAGCCCAAGGCAAATGCAAAGTGCAAAGTCCTCCTGTTTTTTTCTGGCCCTATGTGTTGCCCTGGGCTTGTGCTTGCTAATGGCCTTAGGGGAGTTCCTGTTTATAGGAGTTTGACTGCGCACTCTACTTGCCAGGAGACAGAACATTCCCTTTCCTGGGTGTTCTCCCTCAGGACTTAAAACAAGTAAGCCTTTTCCCTAGACCATCTGCCTCAATTATTTCTTACTCTGCTTCTGTTGTCTCAAGCTGCTTTGGCCTGGAGGGCGAATTCTGGGAAGGGGGGCACCCTGGGGAGGAGTTTCCCAAGTCAGTCCTTCCCAGCCATAGCAAAGCCAGGGAGCCATGAAGGGGGCACTGGCCAGCTCCAAACTGCCTGAAGAGCTTCTTCCAAAGCTCCCCAAAGTTCTCTTTTCTTGACTTGGTCCCTGCCCAGCAAATTCAACCCCTCAGTGGTCCTCCACAGCTCTGAGGATGCAAACAGTCTTTAAGTCTCCTCCATGGCCTTTTTGTGGGACAATTTGTAGTAATGGCTGCCCTCAGAAATGGACCCCCAGTGATCCAAAGTAGCCAATCAAAAGCAGTGATCAGCAATCGGCCTGCACTCACCCTGGATCTTGGGGAAGCAGATTTTTATGTCCCTTTCTGGCATCAACAAGGGCTGGACCCCACTGCTGCCTGCCATGAGAATGGGAGCTGGGTGTCTGTAACTATGGTACAGAGAAAGCAATTTACTGGTATTTACCTTAGTTTATCATCCTCTTCCTCCTACTCTTCCCTGGATGCTGTACAGTGCTCTCCTGGACTCTGGAGTTTTGAAATAGTTGCTTCAGACAATTCTTGCCTGCTTAACAGTTATTCTGGTAGAGGAACTGATTCCTGGAGCTTCCTACTCCACCATCTTCACACAAATCTCCCCCAGCTTACTTTTTAAAAGCACAAACTTGCACTGCTTCCTTTGGTTTCTAATGTTTGGAGGGAGAGATTGGGACATCCATTTACAAATTATGATTTTTGCCCACTACACAATTTTTCTCAAGACTGAAACACTGAAAAATTGGCTATCTATCTCAATAAGGCAGTGGTTCATATTGTTTTGGTGAAAACCAAATTTTTCTGCTCAGTAATTGAAACATATTTTGTTCGAGTAAAATGTAGTTTTTTAAAAAATTCATAACTCTTTGCTCAAACCTAATAAGCTTTACTGCCATAAGAATATGAGGCTTTATCATAAGATCAAACTGTTAATATAGCTGGACATAAGTAATTGTGATATGCTGTAGATGGAAAGGTTGTTCCTCTATTTTTTAGCTGTCATTACTTACTATCTACTGAAAGTAGCATTATTAAGCATCAGTATGATTGTAGATTCTGCAAGGAATAGCCTTTATTCTTGGAAGCCTTAGGAAGGCCTCTTCCTATAGATATATACTTTTTAATCACAAAGTTAAGATTTTTTAATTGCATGAAATTAAAAATAAAATTTGGATATGGAAAAATAGACTTTGCCATAAATTTCTGACTATATTTTAGTCCTTAATGCTAGACTCATATGTTTTGCCATTTTGATGTGCCAGCTTTTAGTGCTCTTGGCATAAAAAGTGTAAGCTGTGTATTCAGTGGGTGCAGTTGGCTTCAGGTGATTGATTAGTCACATCGTTGCACTGAGCATGAATGTGTTAATCTCAATTTAGTTTGAAGTTGTGGGCAAATACAATGAACATCATCACCACACTACAATTGGGTTTGCGAGCAGGTAGTCCGTCAGAAATTGTGGAATAGTTTGATGCTGTTTGGTTACCTGAAGTAAGTGTATGTGTGGACAGAGCTTTATTGAAAGGATTTAGGTTCACCAATTTATGCATGGAGAACTAATTATTTTGAGTTTTTTTAGATCTTGGATGTAATTTTGGGTTTGAATAGTTTTCAAAGGTGAATTCTACTCTATCCTTTCACAGATAAATCAATACTGAGTTTCACATCCACTCCAACACAGAAATTTGATGATAAGACCAGCAAATGTAAATAAAGTTTGTTGTGCCAGTACTGTTTCTTAAACCTAATTAAATATGTTAAGGAAACAACTTCAAAATAATTTTACACTCTTATTTCAAAAGTAACTCAAGTGAAATAAATTGGGGTACCAAATAATAATACAAATCCAAGTTTGTGGCTCATTTCTAAAGGGAAGAAATATGATACCTTAAGGTGCATTTCAAATGCCTCCTTCCCCTTGTTGACTGTCCCTGAGTTTTGTTGAATAACTTCCTAAAAGCCCTTTAAAGAGCAACTCAGAGACTGTGCCAGCCACAACGTCTTCCTTGATCACCCTAGCTGTAGGAACACTTTTGTTTATGATCTGACTCCTCATTTTTATGTTTCCATCTAGCTGGTAAGCTCTTGGAGAGCTCAAACATGCATGGTTATGAGCATTTTGTATTTGTGTGTGTGTACCCACTCCCACATTTTAATACAGTGGTGGGTATGTAGTAGTTGAATAAATAGGACTTGAATGAATAAAAGTGTATAATTAAACAACTATCAATTGGCATTTCATCTACCACAAGGATGTTGAGCTGCTGGTTTTGTTCAAGGCCCTTTTTTGTATAGCATTCAAAAAAGGCTGAGTCCCAGTGGGACGGATGTGGCTCAAATGGTTGGGCGTCCGTCCCCCATATGGAGGGACCCAGGTTCAATACCCGGGACCTCCTGGTAAAAAAAAAAAAACTGAGTCAGCTAAAAGACACAATAAATGGCAAAAAGACACAATAAATGGCACGTGACACAACATACCCCAGAGTTTAAAACAATTACTTATGAGCTGGATTCAAGCAGGGTTGAAGAGAGGTATAAATTGGTTGGCCTTTGTTAGGAAAAGCTACCTGAAACTGGTAAATTGTGCTGAAATTGAACTGAAACAGGTGGTGAAATTTGGATAGCAATTCAAGAAGTTTTGGAATAATAAATATTTTCAAATATTTCCCCTATTCTGAGGTCAATTACAATACACCAGTTTGTAGGTGTAGAAAATTATTCTTAATCTTCTGATTTTTATATATAATATTTGTCCGTATATGTGTGGGTTTGTATGTATATACACCTATGATTAAATGACCATTTTGAATACGCCAATAGGGTTTGAAGCCTATTGTCCAGGGCGTGAATTCTATTGTGTGCTGGCGTATATATGCATGAGATGTGTATGAAAGAGTGTGTGTGCATGAGAATCTAACATAATAGGTCCATGTTGAGTGAGCTCTTCTGTAGCTATCTTCTTACTTGACCAATGGAGGCACAGCTAAGGGAACTTCCAATTCTTTTTGGTAAGGAACACTCATGGGATGTGCACTCTTATAGTCAAGTCCCATATAGACAGGCTGTGAAACAAATGTGCATCTGTCTTTGGTTGAGAAGGTGAGAGGATTCCAACAATTGTCAAGCTGAGGTCGGGAGACCAAGAGGTGAAAGAGAGAGAGGATAGAGGGCAGACTATAGATAGTAAAAAGAAGGTGATACTGGTGACTCTGGTCCAGTCCATATTTGCTTGGATGTATCAGTGCATGTGATGGCTCTATGACTGGAGGAACAGATTCTGGAAGGAGGCAGTTATATCTTGGTTGAAGAATGATCCCACAGGCAGAGCTTGAACTACTGGCTGCAACCTCAGCATTTCATCTGTGTTCACCAACTCTTTGCTCTTTTATTGTTTGTTTTGATTAATTTTGCTTTGAGTGCCTCACCTTCAACTTTTGAAATAATCCTCTGTTTTCTCTGTGTTCCCACTTTCCTCTCATGTAACCTGTTGTATCATAACTTAGTCTTTATTGGCGAGGCTCTTCTGCTGGGCTCCGAGAAACAAGTGGGAGGTCAGATGACATCTTATCTATGTGTGCGTCTCTAGCGCCAGTCATAATACCTGGCACACAGAAGGCCTTGAATTCTTTGACCCTATTCTCATTGAGGGATGGAATCTGTGTCCTCTCCCATTGATTCTGGAAGGGCTCCATGACAACTTTGACCAAAAAAATATAGTAGAAGTGGCACTGCCAATTTCCATCCCTAAGCCTTAACAGACTGGCAGCTTCGACTTCCTGTTACCCGCAATACTTTTTTTTGAAACCTAATGGCCATGTTGTGAGGAAACCCAAGAAGCTCCACAGAAAGGTCCACATGGAGAGGCTGTAGGCCAACAGCCCATCTAGACTCCCAATCAACAACCAATGCCAACTTTCCTGCTGTGTGAGTGTGCCATCTTGGATGTGGGCCTTCCAGCTCAGTGGAGAGCTACAGTTAATACAGAAGTGAGTAATCCTCACTGAGCCCTGCCCAAATGCACATTTGCAAGTGAAATAAACAAGTGTTTTTGTTTGAAGCTACTTGATGCTTTGGGACAGCAATAAAAAACTGGAATAGTGCTCAAGAAACATGAGCACTGGAGAAATTGACATTGTTAAAAATCTGAAATTAGAACAGAAAATGACTTCAAATTATTTGAAGCATTTGGAAAAAAGACATGCAAAGAAGAGACAGTAAAATGTAAAAAAAAAAAAAAAAAAAAAAAAATGGAAAAGTAATAGAAAGAAAGAGAAGAAAAGACTTTGAGAAGAAAAAGTTGTATTGATGACACAGTGATCAGGCCAACCATTCTCTGAGCTCTGTAAGAAAAGCTTTAACTAACTGTAATCTGATGTTCTGAGCTTCATTGCTAAGATTTTCCATCTCCATGGCTATTTATCCACAGAGAAGCTCATGAGAATGGAAGTTCCACTTGGGCAGGAATGTTTTGCTTTGTGTTGGCATCTGTATTCTGAGGGCTTGAAACAGTGCCTGGCACATAGTAGGTAGGCAAGAAATATTAGTTGAATGAACGGCTTGCAATTGGCCACATTCCAGTTTTAGACATTGTACATATTAACATAGGTTCTTTATATTTGTTTCGCACACGTGTTATGAAATGTCAGTCTACTGAAAAGAACCCTCCAAAACTTACCCAGGATGTTTCTGATTCACTTTTAAGGAATTTTACACTTTCCATGGGGGATGTGCTACACCCCAAACTCATGTAGTCATGAGAAGGCAATGGGACGTGATCTCTTGAATACTCAGAGACTCCAAAACTTCTTCAGAAATGTAATCGATGTCCATCATCTCCTCCATGTTAGTTGTCCTGGGTGAGACCAATGAACTGGAGAGTAGGTGTTGCAAATCCGAGGAGATTCAGGGCCCAGCTGGCACATAGACAGCCCAAAGATTTAAGTCTCTTGGACGTACACCTGCCAACCCTAGTACTAATTATAGGTTCAAATAAAAGGACAGAAGAGCCATGTGTAGGGAAATCACAATTGAGTCCAACTCTGTCACTCTGGGGAGCATAAATTCCAAAGTAGGTCCCAATGGCAAGACACCAAACTCCCAAGCTCTCTGCCCTGACTATAGTGTCTGGATGTCTCCAGAGCCCTCAGGAGCCCTGCTATTTTGGGTAGTATCTATTTTGGCAGTCAAAGAGATCCTGCTAAGACGTGTATAAGCATAACCTCTGGAATGACCTCCCGGCTCACTTTGAAATCTCTTAGCCATATGAACTCATTTGTCTTTACCTTTTCCCCCTTTTGGTTAAGGTCTTTTTCTAGTTGCATTACTAGTTGGTGCTTGGTAGTAATCCCTCGGTGCCAGGGAGGCTCGTCCCTGGGAGTCATGTCCCACACTGGGGGGAAGGTAATATATTTATATGCTGAGTTCTACCATACCAAGGAACTGAGAGAGTCTACAACTGCAAGCAAGAGAGTCCCATCCATCGGCTTTATGGAATCACAACCCCCTTTCAATCAGAGGTGGAGTGGACATCACCATCCCAGAATCCTCAGGATTGGGGAATGAATTATGGACTAAAGTGGACTTACTGGTATTCTCCTATAGACTTATTGTGATTCTAGCAATGGAAGAAATTATATCCTTGATGTGGAGGCAACGGCCACTGGAGGTTCTGAGGGTAAGGAGAGGGAAAAACAATATGGGAGCATTTTTGGGACTTGAGAATTATCCTCAATGACATTGCAATGACAGATACAGGCCATTATAAATCTTGTCATAACCTACAGAATTGTGTGGGAGAGAGTGTAAACTACAATGTAAACTTTAATCCACACTTTGTGGCAATGCTCCAAAATGTGTTCATCAATTACAGTGAATGTACCTCACTAATGAAGGATGTTGTTAATGTGGAAAAATGTGGAAGGTGTGGGGAGTGGGGCAAATGGGAATCTCCTACATTTTTTATGTGACATTTGTATAATCTAACTATCTTTAAATAATAAAAAATAAAAAAATTAAAAAAAACTTAATAGAGCTGCTTTCAGTTGGCTTTCCTTGTCGTTTCCCTTTGTAGGTGAGATGCTAGTAAGCCACCAGGTGGTAGATAACAGGACAGCATGTGCATAGAAATCTCAGACAGGATGATCAGATGATGAATTGCCAAAACTAGTAATAGCATACTGTTTCGGTGTTTAGGTTTTTCTTTTTTCTGTCATCCTTAGGGCAGGAACAGCTCTGGCTTAATTAGAAACAACTAATTGAAAACTGAGGAGTAAACCCACCTCAGGAGTTAACTCTTCAACTTGTAGTGTGGATTCCAGTCAGATTGTCCTTGGCAAACAACAGCAATTTGGGGGCATGACTCAGGAACCTGATAGGTGGGAGGAGTTAGTTAATACTTTAACCTGTAAGGCTGGGGGAATGGTGGCTATTTTGCACGTCCTGAAACAAAGCAACTGCTCAGATTCGGAGCAGAGACATAAACAAGACCCAGAACAGACTTACAGACATTGATAGAAAAATATACCGATGTTTAGAGCACCCCACATCCACATATAGTTGTAGCTATGTGGCTCCTGAGCCCATTCCAGAATATTGTGGGCTGCTTGCCCACTTGGTACGAAATCTGGGTCAGTTTGCGTCTCATAGGACCATAATATTTACTCTCCTATGTCCTGCAGATTTCAAATAAAAAGGAAACTTTACATGTGAATCATTATATTTGGCTTTGCTTTCATTGTGAGAGAAGCCTTAAAACAAGAGTGGGCAAACTTTTTCTGTAAAGGACCAGATAGTAAATATTTTCAGTGTGCAGGCCATATAGTTTCTATTGCAAATTCTCACCTCTGCCTCAGGTAATTTGAAAGTGGCCATGGACATTACGTAAGTTGGGTGTGTTCCAATAAAACTTTATTTACAAAAACAGGAGCTGGTCTTGAGGGAGTTAACGCTTTGACTTAAAGTTATTCATACTGTGGTGCAAAGGATTGATTGTAGAAGCATTCCTGAGGGCAGGCTTTAACCAGGCAGGAAGGGAAAGCACAGCTTAAAAAAAAAAAAAAAAAAAAAAAATCAGAGAGGCACCCTGAAGGTGTAACATAAATGCACAAATTGGGAATAAAAGTGTTGGCTCTCCAAGAGAATTAACAGTGATTCGACATTATTTACATCATGCCTTTGTTTATGACTGAGAACCAGAGTACCTTATTGCTATCTGAATCAATATTCCAGTTTTACTGAAAGTAGCTATTGGTTAGCTTTAGATTCTGTCATGAAAGATTTGACAAAATCAATATTAATAACTTGCACTAACTTGCAGTATTTTTCAAGACTGCTTATTTCTCCTTGACTTTGAAACCTGAAATATTTCGCCATTTCATGTTCCATGAGGAACTTTGATTTAAAAAACAGGAGTCTGTTTCCTTTGGGAGGTTTGGATGGGGCAGGAACCTCAACCTGGTGCACAGGCAATGGCTATTTGTTTAGTAACAAGCATGCATGGGAGGGTAGAGTAATGCATATTTTCTGAGTAATGCTTAGAACCATTTTTGTCTGAATACTGTAACTGATTGCTTCTAATCTGTAATAATCAAAAGGACCAAAGCAAGTTTAGCAGCTTATGAGGAATCTTCACTTCAGCTCTGTAACTGTATTCAGTACTACAGGAATGGTTGCAAAAACAAGAGAAAATTTAGGGTCAATTATGATCCTGTTGCTAAATCAGCCTCAACATTCATCTCCGCAATTAAAATTACAATTCTGAAAGAGCTGAGATCTCTACATTGACTGCTTTCCAGTTATGTTTTGAATATTCTTTCGCAAGTAAAAATTATATCCAACTTTCAGAGGAATGTGCATATTTTAGAGTTAGTCCCTTTCTGGTTTAATTGTCTCTGCATGGAAAACATCTTAAACCATTTGATAGTGATTTAAAAAAATCAGCTCAATTGTTTGCCTCCTGGAGTGGAGAATAAATAGTTAAAAATCTGCAATGGACATCAGAACACCATAACCTTATATTGCGATCCCCAAATTGGCTCACTGGCTGTCAAATGTTATGAAGTAATGAATCGGGTATATTTGAAACTGGCAATTTCCCTGAAAGTTGATGATCCGTGTCATCTTAATCTTAAACATCCAATGTCCTTCTTCAACCACACACCCCACATGCATGCAGTTTTTAAAAACAGGTGTATTTCTCATTTTCTAATACTCAGCAATGTCAAATCCTCACCATCATCATCCGTAAACTGCCCCGAGAAGCATATGGCACAAGGAAATGTGTTGGCAAAGGCAACCCCAGTTCAAGCAGAAGATCTGATAGACATGCCATTGTTATTTTCATCAAACATGTATTATCTGACCATTTCCCAGATACAACAAAATAAAATCTGTCTAACTCAACATTTTTTTGGAGTAATGCTTGAAGAAACGGCTAAGTTCCAGAAAGAAGCCCAGGTAAGAATTCATTTTTTTTTTTTTTTTTCAAATTCCTTGGGAATTCTTCACATGTAACCAAAATGTCCAAGAGATTGTAGGACCTGGAGTTGATGTTGTATACATATAAAAGGAATCTCAAAGCATAAGTGCAAGAGTAACTGGGGGGAAAAAAAAAAGAATTCTTCACCATGTCAGTCCATGGCATGGAAGGACTTGTCCTGGAAGTCTTATACAGTCCAAGAGTTTTTACTTCAAACTTTGGACTGAATGCAGTTGTATCAGTTAGTCATTACCACAATGATGCAGCATAACAAAATGCCCCGATTTTCATTTTCATAAAAAACAGCTCCTTTTTTTCCTTCTCTCAGGTATCTGTGGGTTAATTCAGGATCAACTGATCTTATCTGGTCTTGGTTTGACCTGGCTGGAGCTGTAGGTTGGATTCAGGTCAGTTTCCTGTGCCTCTTATCTTCCTTGGAACAGCAAGCTATCTAGGCTGTGTTCTTCTCATGGCAATGGCAGAAGCATAAGAGAGATGAGTGGAAACCTGTGTTTCCTTTTCCAGTCTGGACTTGGACCTAGCAAACCATCACTTTTGCCTATAATCTACTGACCAAAGCAAATAACATTGTCATCATGGACAGAAGAATGCACCCTCCTTCCCAGAGATGTCTATGCCCTAATCCCTGGAACCTGTGAATATGTTACCTTACATAGCAAAAGGGAGTTTGCAAATGTGATAAGTTTAAGGATCTAGAAATGGAGAGATCACACTGGATTGTGCAGCTGGGCCCAAAGTAGTCAAAAGCATCTTTGTAAGAGGGAGGCAGGAGAGGTCAGAGTGAGAGAAGAAGATGTGACGACAGAAGCAGAGTTTGGAATGAAGCTGGTGCTGGAAATGGGGCATGAGCCAAGAACTGAGGGTAGCTTCTAGAAGCTGGAAAAGGCAAGGAACAGATTGTCCCCTAGAGCCTCCAGAAGGAGTGCAGCCCTGCCAACACCTTGATTTTAGCCCCATAAGAAGTATTTTTGGACTTCTGACCCCCAGAATGGTAGGCTAATAAATTTGTGTTCTTTTAAGCCACTAAATTTATTGTGGTTTGTTACTGCAGCAATAGGAGACTCTTATAATTGCCAAGCTATTTGCCAAGGCACCATGGAAATATCTACTACAGCTGATGGGAGAAACTACAAAGTCACATGAAATAGGATGGGTATTCTGGGAGGCGTGAAAAATTGGGAACAGAATTCCATCAACACAGTAATCATGGAATTGTATTCCTCAGTTAACACACTATGGAAAAATAGGTTGGAGGACCAGAAGTTTACAAGAGATGTAAGAAGAGGCTGTTGTGCTCTTTGGAGGAAGACTGGTAGATAGAAGGTAATAGGACCTTGACCTCATGCAGTGGAGAACCCTATAGGTTTAAACATGCAATTGTACTTGAGACTTAGCTTCCTGAGTGCTTAGTAATTGTCAACGTGGCCACCCAGCCAGCATCCCCAAAGCACACACCACTACAACCTCGTGGTCTAGGCATATGCGAGGACAAATAGACAGGGCAGTGCTCAGGAACAGATGTGTGGTGGAGTGTGGAGGATGGCAAGAAAAATATAAGGGCTCCCTCCTGAGATGCCCCTTCAGGCAAGCTGATCAGAGCACAGTTAGGGAAATGGAATTCTATATTTTAGCAAAGACTAACAGATTACTGTGAGTCTATCAAGACACATGCTATTTATGGCTAGTTGTCATCCTTCTTAATCATTAAAGAATTGTGTTTCATATTGAAAAGACTCAACCTTTCTTATAGCTCCAGAACTGACAAAATTTGTGAAATATCAAAATTTGGTGGGAGAAGACCAGAATTAGAAACATTGAGTATTGAGTCCAGCTGTCTAATTTTATAAGCACCTCTTCCCCTCCCCCAAAGTATTAGTTTCCAATTGCTGCTATAACAAATTACCATAAATCTAGTGGCTTAAAACATTGTAAATTTATTACTGTACAATTCTGGAGGTTAGAAGTCTAAAATAGGTTCCTTCTGAACGAGAATTATAGGTTGAATCATTTCTCCCCACAAGACGTGCAAATCCTAGGTGGGCCCTAATGCAATATAACTGATGTTCTTATAAGTAGAAGGAAATTTGGGCACAGACATAGACAGGACCAGGGAAGAAATCCATGTGAAGATGGATGCAAATGTTTCTCCAAACCAAGAATTGTGAAGGATTGCTGGAAGACACTGGAAACTAAGAGAGTCAAGAAGACGCTTCCCCTGCAGGTTTCAGAGGGAGCATGGCCCTGCTGACACCTGATTTCAGACCTCTAGCCTCCAGAACTGAGAGACAACACATTTCTGTTGGTTTAAGCCACCTATTTGTGGTACTTTGTCTTGGAAGCCTAGGGAACCAAGAGGGAAAATTCATTTCCTCGCCCCTTTCCAAGGTGTAGAGGTCACTTCCATTCCTTGGTTTGTTGCCCCTTCCTCCATCTTCAAAGCCAGCCATCACATCATTCTGACATCTGCTTCCATCATCACAACTTCTTCTCTGTCTCTGACCCTCCTGCCTCTTTCTTAGAAGGACCCTTGTGATTCTATGGGGCCCACTGGTTTATCCAGGAAACTCTCCCCATTTCAAGATCCTTAACTTAAAACACCTGCAAAGTTCCTTCTGCCATGTAAGATGGCATAGTCACAGGTTCCAGGATTCGGGTGTGAACGTCTGCGAAGGAGCGTGTTCTGTCTCTCACACCCCTGAGTGCTTCTGCCGAGTTAGGCCAGGTGTTCTCGTGGGTTCCTTGCAGCTATACAATTCCAGCATCATTAAAGTGGCAAAACCCGAGAGAGTTTTGTTGGCGGGAAGAGTGTGTGCTGCAGACATTTAGAGGAAGTTAAATTAATAGGGAGTGAGGAAAATCACAGAAACTTCTAGAAAATCTTTCCTGGCATAGAGGGAAATTCCTAATATTGGAAGAACTCTTGCTACCTCTTCCACATGTTCCACTTTTTGCAGTTTCTTTGGCACCTGAAGGCTAGAACAACTGGATTCAAATCCCAGTATCACAAACAACACCCCAAATGTCCTAGAGCCTCTGTGGGCCCCAGATGAGGGCTTTAAATTAGCAGTGACCAAGTTTATTGTTTAACTCTCACCAGTTTCCTGAGGTTTTTGCCCGTTGTTTGCCTCCATGTAAAATTGTGATGTGATAAATGACTCTAAGCTTTCCTACAGCTGTAAGATTTTAAGTCGAGGTGTTTTCGGATAGCCTTTGGCACTCAGTCCAGTTCAGTCCTTCAGCTGGTGACCTATCCATGAACTGGTGGCTTGGCCTCCACAGGACGGAGGTGGGTGGGTCTTTGGTTTGCATGAGACGTGAAGTGGAAAATCCTGACATAATGTCCAGCCTTGCCCATTGATGCCGTGGAAATGCACAATGTGGGAGGAGACTTAGACTGTAAAATTAGAAGCTCCAGTTCCACCTGAGTGTCTCACATTTATTGCTTGGATACTGGAGGCATGAAGTCAGCCCATCACAGGGGTTGGTGGGGTGAGGCTTTTCCCGCTTTATTCCCAGTCTGTGCCCAGTTCACCCCGACAGCCTTTCACTTCACCCACCACTCTGCCTCTCTGTGCTGACTGGAGCACAGCCTCGTTTCTGGGTCCACACCGGGGCTGTTGCTTCTGGTGTAGAGCCCTGCTCCTGTCCGCCTGGCTCCGCTGCTGGCCTCTTAGGCGCACTTGTGGATGTCACACAGTATTTCAAAAACAGTGATGAATTCAAGTCAACCCCACAAACACAGAAAGGAGAAAGGGACTCAAAAGAATGAGGCAGGGGAATGGAGGACTAAAAAAGGAAGGATGAAAATAGAAAAATAAGCACCAAATTGCAGAAGATGGGGGAAGAGAAAACGTGTAACATCTTAATAGGAGAACTGAAATGTAGGCAGGCAAATAAATGGAAGTGGAAAAGTACCCCCCCAAAAAAAAAAGAAAAAAAAAAAGGAAGGGAAAGATAAGCCAAAATGAGATGAGTACAAATAGAATGATAATTTCTTTCCAGAAAATAGTCTAGAGAGTCTAGAAAACAACCCCCTCCTCCAGCTCTCCAACCTACCAAGGCTCTAAGTCAGGGCGCCTTAATCCCAGGGGTCCGTGAGCTTGAATTGAAATCCAAAGCAGCGTGACTGTTGTGGGGTCCCGCCCGTGCGGGTGTGATGTAGCTATCAGATGACCCACAGGGGGGTGTGCACTTAGGAAGGGGCTGTGGCTCTCACCTGGTGCTCTACGCACTGTTTCCACCGGCCCGAGTCTCTTCTCCGCATTTCAGCATGGTCCAGAGGATTCCAGGGCAGCAGAAGACTGAAATGGAGGACGTGGTGCTGCAGTTCTCAAGTTTGTCCCTTTACCATTATTTCAAAACAGGGAGCATCAAAGCTCTGTGGAGGAAATACAGCTGGGGAGTTTCTCCAGTGTCAGGAACATTCATGTGAGTTTGGTACAAATACTGAACTCAAAAAAAATTTTTTGTGTGCATGTGATTTATGGCTTCCTAGGTAAACATTTCCCAAATGGCCAGCTAACTAGAAAAAAGTCTTCTATGAGCTTTTCTTTGACCCTCTGGTGTTATTAAGGGAAGTCTTAATTAAAAAAAAAAAAAAGTGTAGGAAAGAAAGAAGAAAAGAGAAGAAAAGAGAAAGATTCCTTTGAAAATTATGACTTGGCTTTTACTTCTAGTTTCTTGATGTCGGGAAATTCTCTTCAGAGTAAGAAAATCTAGTTGATTTCAAAGTAACCGCAGAAAGCTCCCTGATAAACACAGAGACCAAGCTATCAGGTGAGTCACTTTAAAGTCTGTTTTCTTCCAAAGGCCCCCATTACCCTGGGGGTAATGTGCACTCCATACGTCAGTTCCACAGGAGGGTAATGGTGCCTGGAATGTCAGGCACAAAGGCCACCAGATGGTTGGCAAGTGGCCATTGAGAACTTCAGAAATGCTAGGTGCAGAGTGAAGGAAGCTCAGGAAACTCCATTGCCTATAAATGTGGAATTAAGTCTATCTTTTTCAAGAGCTAGGAAATGATTATGTAATAAGGCACCTTCATTGTGGTTGGAATGAACAAATGAATCGCCCTAGCTCCCAAGGGAGAGAAGGGTGAATCCAGTGTTTTTGAGGATCTTGGGAGGTCAAGGAAGAGCCTTATAAGAGAAAGAACTGAATGGGTCTCATTTCACAGATGAGCGAGCTGAGGTCAAGATATTAGTCAGCCACACAAGTCCAGGCAGGTGGACAAGAAAGGAGCCAGAGCTCCAGCTGGTCTCACTGACACCAAGGATGTCACTCAGCCCAAGACACACGGACCCCAGGGAGGCTGCTGCTGTTCCTAGGAGTGAGAAGCCGTGAGCTAAACATGCCACATCTAAGAGATTCATCGTGTGCTGCAAGATTTGAAAAAGAGTATTAGTTTCACATAAAATTACCATGGGTATTTCATTTGGTAGTAGGCAAAAAAAAAAAAAAAAAGTTAAAACACAAGCCTGCCTCCTGCCCCCCTCCCAAAGTCATATTTGAACTAGGCTGCTTTAATCCAGGAATATATGTTCATTTACTTATATCTGCCCCCCTTCCCCAAGCTGTGCTTACCTGAGAACAGAAAATGAGTTTTCATCTTCACATCCCCACACAAGCCATGCACCTGGGCACTCAGTAGATGCTTGTTGATTGCACTTTTTAAGCACTACGGCGTCCATCACTGCCGCATTTGGGTTTATAGACTTTTCAGTAATTCATGCACCAAGCTGTCTCAACTTCCTCAGAAGGGCGTCTACAAGTTGAGTAGCTCCGGCCAGTTCTGTCTGTTGAACTCTGATTCTTGTTTCCTTCTGTTCTAGTTGGGTCCAATCTATTAGGTTTGGAGACTACCGCCTCTGAGCCACACACCTCCCCCAGGTTTCTTCCTGAAAGTGAGTTGAAGGAAAATGCCAAGCAGACCTAGCTGGTGGAATTTATTCCATGGTCACATGAACAGGACACGGGAGAATGTTTTTATTTTATTTTTTCTTGTTTGCAGTCGTCATTGACAACTCTAAGCATTATGTTGTTCAACCTCACTTAGATCAAAGTGCCATGCATTGCATTCCTCTAGATTTACTCCCAAGGAACTCAGTGGACTGCCTTTCCTTAGTGATGCACTTAGAACTTTGTAGTATGTTTTGTTTTGCTATGGCTACCAGGCAACTCAAGGGCACCTTTTCGGCTCAGTGGCAATAACACGATTCACAACCCTGTGTAGCTTTTGTTCTTTTAGCCTAGTTTTAATGTCCAGGGGCTAGTGACAAGCAATTATACCAAACTAATAGCTAACATTTATAGAGAGCTCATTACTTGGCAAACACTAATATTTTACATTTATTAATCCATTTAATTCCCACAACTCAATTAGGGGGTATAATTATTCCCAATTAATATACGCAGGAACTGATAGTCACAGAGGTTAGTTACTTTTCCTGGGTTTAGTGCCTGCCAGGTAATGAGCTCTCTATAAGTGCTGCCTATTATTCTAATATGCTTGAGCTTTTGTGTAGCAAGCGTCCTCAAGCTTTTTGGAAAGAGGCATAGAGATAGTAAGAGTGGAATGAGGGAACTGAGACGAAGAGTGTTTAAGTAAGTTGACCCTAGGTACAAAGGCAGCTAGGGGAGCCTGCGTTTGCACGGAGAGGCTCTTGAAATTCCCCTTACCTAGAATGGGGGGTGATAGTTGAAGGTTTGGCAGCTTGTACTTTTTGATGAAATTAGTGGAAAGGAGAGTCTGGTGATGATGGTGGGTTAAATCACACTTATTATTCTCTGGAGTGGAGACAATAATGTCCAAATGTCCTCAGTCAGTCCAATTCAGGAAAACTTGATTGCCAACCTTTGAATGTGGATCGATTTCCTTCCCAGGTTTTTGGACAGGGGTTGCATGCTTTGCTGCCAAAAGAAAGAGGACAAAGGCTTTTTAGGGATAATGCATTCCTCATCTTTTTCCCCAGGAGGAACATCAGAGGAATTTAAGGAGAACTAGCGCCTTCGAGCCACTTTTTAAAAAATTGATATTGGATGCTATGGGGAACATCTAATTGGAATTCAAAGGATATTTAAGGGCAAGTGCGACAGATCGTTGCCTGACACTTTTTTATACCATAGGGATTGTATTTTTCCACCTATGCTTTCGTGCTACTGCAGCTGCCCTGAAGTAAAAAACATTTCCCAGGCAGTCTTGAGGAAAAATTCCTTTATTTACTTCAAAAGAATTTTTTTTTTAAAAAGCACCCCTTCTTCTGCAAAACAATATCGAGTGCTGTATTTTCACAGAGATGCTAGCTAATTGTATTTTGCTCTATTATATGACATTTTTCATCACAGCTGGATCTCCTTTGATTACTTTAATTACCCAGTGAATAAGTAAAGGTCATTTCATTTCAATCACATTTATTAATCACTCACATTTTATCCTCATTAACATGCTCTCTATTTACATGGAGCTGGGCTCCTAAGTGATTCCATCGGAGCTATTAAGATGTGCATGTCAAGTCTGGCTGCAGGAAAGTGAACACTCAGTGGAGGCCATGGGCATTGTTTTCCCGTCCTAAACTGTGTTTGTTTTCATCTGGTGAACATTAATGATGAAGGTCAGGAACAATTCTAGGTCTAATGGGGCACAGATTACCGGTTACCATTGGGAACATCTTCTGTTCCCTTTCTTCTGGGCTCTCAGTATCTACCACCATTAGCCCTTAGTGGGTCGAGAAGCCCGAGTCTGCATTCACTTAGGATCTGCTATCTCAACTTTAAATATCAAATATGAGTCTAGCATAGAGATACACCAAAGGGTACCAGTGCAAAAGACTTAAAATGACCTTGCTGATTTCATGACGCACATGCAGGTTTACCTTACGATGACCTAGGAGAGACACACATATCGTGTGTGTGGTAGGCGACTTCTGATGGCGTCCAGTGATTCCCCCCCCCACCCGCCCCGCTCCCCCAGTATCCGTGTCCTCATGTAGTCCCCTCCTCTGCAGTAGGAGCCAAACGTAGTGAACTGCTTCTAACAAATAGAATATGACAAAAAGGAAGGAAAGCCTCTTTGAGATTAGGGTATAAAAAACATTCCCTCCATCTGGCTTGCACACTGCCCCTTCTCTCTCTCTCTCCCTCCCCCTCTCTCTAGCTCTTCCTGCTACCTTACTGTCATGACACAAGCTGTCCATGTTGTGGGCTGAGCTGTGGAGAGGCCCACGAGGCAGAGGACCAAGGGCTTCCTTGGTCCAGCAGCCGCAGAGAAGCTCTGCCCTGCCAACAGCCATGTTTAATGAGCTTGGGAGGAGGTCCACTCCCGACAGCCCTGAAGATAATGCCTGTAGCCTGTGAGAGGCCATGAGGTGGGGGACCCTGCTAAGCCATTCCTGACCCACAGACACCTGTAAACTTTTGTTGCCTTCAGCCCTAAGTTTTGCAGCATTTCTTACGTCATTATAGATAACTAACACATGACGTGCACACACATCTATATATCACATCACACGGATACCACATACCGCATACGTGAAATACCGCCTGCTGGAGGTATATGTGTGTATGTGTGAGAGAAAGAAATCTAAGAAAAAGTCGACATTCCCTAGGAGAAGTTAGAAAATCCTTCACTGTTAAGTCCCTACCTTGCTGCCTGCCTGCCAGCAGGCTCATCCAAAACCACTCACCTTGTGTCTAGACACGGCAGCTCCTTGCCTTCCTCAAACGTATCTTACTCCTCCTTGACTCTGCATATCTGTGTAAGCTGTGGTCTCATTGGGGATGGATTTGCACACCGAGGCCATAGTACTAACTCCAGTTTATCATTTAAAAGAAGTCCCAAATGTCAATTTTCATTCATTCACTTATTCATATTCACTAATTTATTCTTTCATCTAATAATGCAATGAGTATTGACTATTAACTAGCAACTAGAGAGAGATAATAAGCAGGATGATGGGAAGCCACTGGAGGATTTTAAACAGGTAGATGACATCATCAGATGTGTATATATTTAATTACTTTTAATGTTCCTGGAAGAGTGGAATTGGATTGGGGGAGACCAGAGGGGGTCAGAGAAACTGTTGAGATTATTCCCAGCGAGAAGAAATGATGGCTTGGACTAGGGTTGTGGCAATGATGATGGTGAGAAATGAAGGGTTTTGTGATATAATTTAGAGGTAGAACATATAACGTTGCCAGATGGATTGGGACTGTGAGGAGAAAGGCAAAATCAAGGATGACTTGTAAGTTACTTGAGCTACTGTGAGAATGGACAATAATACTATTTATTAAAATAGGAAAGAACTAGGACATGAATACATTTTTGCATTTCTAAGAGCTCATGTTAAGTAGGGAGTAGGATAACAAATCTGAATATCAGGGCCAAATTTCAGGTTTGAAGGCACACATTTTGAGTACCATCACATAGATGACAGTTGAGTCTATCTGAGTAGACATGTGGCAAAAGAGCTTAGAAAGAAATGAGAAGGGGACTGATAACTGTGTCCTGCTTCAGTCAGCATCTAAACATTTGGTATAGAAGAACAGCAAACAATAAAGTGAAGGAATGGCTTGTGAACCCAGAGGAGTCCCAAGAGAGTGGAGGTTTTCAGCAGCCCCAAGAAGAAAAGCTTTCAAAAAGGAGAAAATAAGCTGCTGTGTGGAAGGCTTCTAAGAGCTTGAGAGAGATGAGTTAAGCAGAATGACCATTTGATTGGGGAACAGGGAATCACGTTTGACATTTTCAGGGACCAGTAGAAAAAGAAGCCATTTTGCGTTGGGTTGAAAACATGAACGAGACATTTAAAGGTTAAAGCAAGAGACATAATAAATAAACAGGAAAAAAGGGGAATTGGATGTTATTTACATCAGAGTCAGACTAACAATATTTAGCAATTTGTAATGAAATTTTAAAAAATATGATAGCTACCAAAAATGCAATCAAACATCATACTTTATGATAAAACTTTAGGGGCGGTATTTTGAAAGTCAAAAACAATACAAATGCATTCAAGGTCACAATTATTATCCAACATTTTATGGGCACCCTAGCCAAAGCAAGGGAAAAAATTAGAATAATGACTAAGGAGAAAACCCTGTCATTATTTGTAGCTGTCTAATCATTTGCATAGTAAATCTAGAGAATATCCAGGTGAATTATTAGCACTGTCTCTGAATAAAGACCAGCATAGAGAAAGAACTAGTCTTCCTCTACACCAGCACTAACCAGTTAGTAAATGTAAAAGGAAAGAAAATCTCACTCACTAAACCAGCAAAGTCTATAAAATACCTAGAAATATACCTAGCAAAATTCTGCACGGAGAAAAATTGTAAAACAATATTAAAGCATCTACAAAGACCCAAATAATTGAGATAGCAGTTGTTTAAAGGATAGACTTTATCATAATGATATCAATTCTCCATAAAGGGCTGAGTAAATTCAAAGCAAAACCAATAAACATCCCAACAAATTTTGTTTGTTTTGTTTTTGGTATTCAGCAAATATACTTAAATTTATGCATAGCAGCAAAATCCCCAGAAAAGCCAAAATCCCCAGAATGGTGGAAATTCTGAAAAAGAATAACATAAAAAGAGTTCTTTTGTAATTTAAAATCAAGATTTATTACAAAGTACTGCAATGAAAACTTGGCAGAAAAAGTCTATAAGCTGATCCACAAACATATGCCCTTTGATATAGATTTGAATTCAGCAAATAGTGTTGGGACAATTGACTTTCTATATACAAAAAATGATAGAATTAGACCTCTGCCTCATGCATCGAAGGAGCTGGATTAAGGATCTAAGATGAAAAGCAGAACTTTGAAGCTATCAGGGTAAAATTGGTTAATATGTTTCAACTTTCAGGGTAGGAAATAAATTTTTTTTAATCATTAATTTCTTTTTTTTTTTAACTTTATTTTGTACATTTCATAATTGAAAACATAAACAATTAAAAACTAAAAAGTAAACACAGATGAATAAATATATACATTTCTCAATTAAATGTAATGGATACATGTAAATTTTTTTTTTTTTTAATCAAACAATATATTACACAATATATTTGGTTCATAGTAA
>JAKSZT010054573.1:930296-957317 GCA_026826555.1 Tolypeutes matacus
TGGCCTCCAGAGCGGGGAGGCTGGCCCGCTCGGGACCATCGCCGCCCTGTCTGCTGAAAGCACATACAGCCCCGATTTTAAGGCCTGTGATGCAGCAGGAAGGAGAAGGCTCGAGTAAGTGAATATGATGATGAGGTGGGTGGGAGCTGACTCCATTCCAGCACCATTGTCTTCAGGGGAGATGTTTTTAAGCATCAAGGGAACAGTGTACTTTGAAATGGTTCAAAATCAGGCATATGTGCACATCATTAAATTTCATGAGTAGGCTATTTGCATTTCCAAAATTCTCACTTTTTATCAGGTTGACAGGTATGCAAATGGGGAAAAGAGAAAATTTCAAGCTGTGAATAGTGTTCTTGGTCTTACAGTGGGTAGACTATGCTCAGCCATGTGTAGGGCTCGAGCTCTCCCCTTGCACGTCAGCCAGTTGAGCAGAATGCTTACACGCATTTGGGGGCTGCCATGTTAGGCGGCCTTTGTGTTTTTTTCTATTTTTCCATTCCTCTGTAAAGAACCTTCTTAGGATACTTAAAAATGAGCTACACAGTGCCACCCAGTGTAGGATGCAGAGACAAATTGCAGAGAAAACATATAGGTTATCACCACTTAATGCAAATTTCAACAAAAATATGATCTGAGCTGCAACTCCCCTTCCTGAATGACAATAAACATCCTTTTCTTAATTAGCACCGGTGAGCAACCTCATGGATACGTGCTTAGCTGAAATATCTGAGTCATGGCAAGGCGGAAAAGAACTGTCACCCCTGGTGCTGTAAAGTCAAAACCTATTATCTAACTGAGGTGTTTTCTATCCTGGAATCCTCTTTAAAAGAACAACCATCCCTGGGCGGTGTCACAGGAAGCCAGGAATGTCTGGTCACCACAAAAAGCAGTGATCCAAAGCTGACAGCCTTGTACAATGCAACACATAGGGAAACGGGGAGCAGAAAGTGGGGAGAGAACTCGCCAAGACAAACTTTGCTGGCCCCATGACTGGGATCTCAGGTGAGCATAACCCAGGGTCATTCAGTACCAGCTATCACCAGCAGTAGTAGTATTTTGATCCACATAATAAACTAAAACCCCATTGACTAAGTACCTACTAGCATGTGGCATTGCAGATGCAACAGAATCTTCTATGGCTTTTAAGAATCTGCAGAGTAAATGGGCAACAGTTCATGTTTCACAGTTTTCCTCTCTGTCTCCTCTTCCCCAACCCACTGGCCTTTCTTTTGTTGCTCAAACACACCTAGTATGTCTCCACCTCAGGGCCTTTGCACTTGCTATTTGTTCTCTCCAATTTCATGCAGCAGGACTTCATCGCCATTTAGATCTCAGCTCAGGTGATCCCTTAGAAAAGGCTTTAGGACCTGTCCCTTAGTGATGTCCCTTAGCCATGCCCCTCCACATTAGCGTGCATTATTTAATTTTTTACCACTTACCCATATTGAAATACTTTGTTTATTATTTCTGTGTATTCTCTATGAAATCTGCCACTGATCTCATCTGTCTTGATTGTGGCTAAATCTACAGCTCACCTGTATTAGTCAGCCAAAGGGGTGCTGATGCAAAATACCAGAACTCTGTTGGTTTTTATAAAGGGTATTTATTGGGGTAGAAGCTCACAGCCACAAGGCTCTAAAGCGTCCAACTCAAGGCACCATAAGAGGTACTTTCTCACCAAAATCTGTTGCCACATGCTGAAGCAAGATGGCGGGCGATCTCAGCCTGATGTCTCCTTCCTTCTTCCTCTGAAGGCTCCGTGGGCCCAGCTTCTTCCAGTCTCAGCTGTAGGCTGGCATAGGTCTTGTCTCTCTTCCAGGTGCTTTAGCTGTCTGAGCCTTCTTCTTTCTGTCACACGGCAGGACTGAAATGATCAAATTTTCTTCTCTTCCTTGTGTAGGGAGCTCCCTCTCTTCCTCTTGTGTCTTCTTGAGTGAGTGTCCTTTTATATGGGTCCACCAAGGGGCAGGGACTCAACCCTGAGTCATGCCCTACTGACGTGGTCAAATGAAAGCCTAATCTTAGCAGGTAATTTAATCAAGACATGTCAGCTGAATCTAATACATTCAAAGGTTCTCACATTCAGAGGAACAGAACAGTTTACAAATATAATCTTTCTCTTTTGGGGGGTTCATAAAATAATATCAAACTGCCACACCCTCAGAATAGTGCTAAGCATATTATTTATGCCCAGAAAACACAGGGTTAATGGATAAACAAAATAAAGCAGTAACCTATACTGGTAAGAAGAGGACATGTATGGGTAGAAAACACCACGCATTACTCCTGCCTCTACCCCGTATGTTTAAGGGCACAATCCTTTGCCTAAAAGACTAAGAAGAAACCCTATGGGTCATCCAAGCATGCCTTCCCACGTTATTTGCCAATACCCAATTTATCAGTTGGTTCTGTTCCCTTTCCTACTTAGATGATTCTTGAATCTCTCCCTTCCTCTTTGCCCTCACCACTGTTCCTGCTCTCAAGTATTGTTGTCCGTGTGCATTAGGCTCCCATCGATACTGACCTTCCCACGATCCTAGGGTTGTTTGCCAAGCTGATATGATGAGGTCAACTCCTGTCACAATTTCTGCAGTGGTGCCCACTCACCATTTGGAATGCCTGCTTGGCTCAGAGGAATTCCATGTGCTTTGAAATCTGTCCTCAGGTGGCCATTTCCATCTCTGTGATCTTGTCCTCATACATAGCTGCTCTACTCTAAACCAGCCCCATCAGATTCCCTCACTGAAACGGGAATTCTAGGATTGACAGACCAACACCAGAGCATAAAAATAAACTGAGGAAAGGGGTTATGACAGATTACTTGAAAAGTGCTTTGAGTATCCTTTTCCTGAATCTATGCCCCTCTGCAATGTGATTTTCCAGCACTTCCCATCAAGAGCTGGAGCTACCTCTTGCATTGCTTTGACCAATAGAGTGCAGCAGAAGAGCTCTTGTGTCAGTTCTTAGCCTAGGCCTCAAGAGGCTAGCCTGATCCTGCACATTCTCTTGTAACCCTGTGCTGCCACATGAGGGTGATGAGAGACCCATGGCTTAGGGGCTCCTGTCCCCAGACAATAACCATTGAGTTAGCAACAGCCCCCTGCAAGCAGACCACAGGTGCATGAGCAGGCCAAGCTGATGATCAGTATGGATCAGTAGAAGCACCAAGCTAACCCCTGAGACCCGGGGGCAGCAACCTGCAGTCCATGGGCCCAATTTGACCTGCATTTGTGTTTGTGTGGGCAGCAAGCCAAGAGAGGCTCTTACATTTTCAAAAGTATTGTAAACACCAGCAGCAGCCACAATGAAGAAGGATATGTGATAGAGATCATATGTTGCCTGTGCAGCCAAAAATGTCTACCATCTGACCCTTGACGTAAAAAGTTTACTGACCCCTGCCTTCAGTTCCTGAGCAATAATAAAGAGCTTTTATTTAAGCCACTAAGTCTGGGGCCCTTTGTTACCTGGTGTGCGCTGACACAGAAATTGGTACCAGAAGTGGGATGCTCACACAACAAACCCTACAATATGTAAACTTGGCTTTGGGACCAGACAGAAGGGGAAGACTGGAGAAATGACAAGCTGTTAGTGATGTCTGGAAAAATGATAAAGATAAAAAGGATATTGCTATTGGAACCTGGAAAATTGAAGAAGCAGGGTTATGTCATAGAGAAACACGCAATCAAACAATCACCTGTGATAACTTTGAACACAGAAAATGTACTTAATACACTTTTGAACTTCGGTAACTTGAATTACAAAAAGATTGTTGAAAGTGTCTGTAGGTTCACTGTAACTGAGTGTGATGAAGTATGGAAAGAAAGAGATGAGCTAAACTAAGAACTGGACAACTTTCAAGCAGAATTTAGAGAAATTATATAGGACCAGGACTTGCTGGCTTAAACAATAAAACTTTCTTATCTCTGGTTTCCTTGGCTATTAAAAGATTTTCAAAGTAAAAGGAGGCCTTGGCACAAAGATCAAATCAAGAGTGTGTTTCTGGGAGTGGATGTGGCTCAAGCAGCCGAGTGCCTGCTTCACACATGGGAGGTCCTGGGTTGGGTTCTCGGTGCCTCCAAGAAAAAACACACAAACAAACAACAAGCAAAACAAATGAATAAACCAACTCAGGGGAGCCAATGTGGCTCCTTGGTTGAGCGCTGGCTTCCCACATATGAGGTCCCTGGTTCAATCCCAGGGCATATTTTTTATATATATTAAAATATATATATATATATGTTTCTGTGAACTCTTGTTAAAACCACTGGAAGGGGGCAGGACGAGGACGTCCGCCTGCTGTGGGCCAAGTCCAGCGCCTGAGGGACGAGCAGCTCCCGCGGGGGGCGGCGCGGGGCCGAGGGGCCTCACGCGGGAGCTGGCGCACCTGCGGGCGGAAAACCGCTACCTGCGCCGCCTGAGGCGGGGCCTCGGCGAGGAGCGGAGCCCCCAGTGCCAAAGAGGAAGATGTTCCTGGTGAGCAGATCCTTCTTTCCTTGGTGATAATCAAGTAACTCTATCTCTGGTGCATGAAAAGCTTTCTCTTCAGTAAGCCAGATATTAATAATGTCCTTCAGACCTACCAGTGTCTGAGTATTTGAAAGTGAAGAAAACTGGAACATGACAGATATTACAGTAAACTGATGAGAAGAAAGAAAAATTAATCTATCAAACTACAATATGTAAGGATGGGGATGATAAGAAGAGACCAGTGATCGTTCATCAAGCCATTTTGGGGTCAGTGGAAAGGATGATAGCCATTCTCTCAGAAAACTATGGGGGGAAATGGCCTTTCTGGCTTTCTCCTCATCAGGTAGTAGTCATCCCTGTGGAGCCAACTTGTGAAAAATATGCACTTCAGGTATCCAGTGAATTTTTTGAAGAAGGATTCATGGCTAATGTTGACTTCGATCATAATTGTACACTAACTATGCTTTTCTAACTTGCTTTTCTGGTTTATTAGAAATCTTTGGGATTAAATTAATGGGTAAAAAAGATTCCAAATTTAAAATGATCAAAAGAAAAGAATGTAGGTGAAAAAAGTAAAATATCCTTGAGGCATAAAGGATAATAATTCAGCAATGAGTCATTGAATGCAGAATCTAAAGTTTTTGCTTTAAAGATGATCCAAAAGTCCGGAGAAACTGCAGTCATTGTATTAGTATCTACTGTAAGCCGAACGATTCTGTGTAAGGAAAAATAAATATTCAGTTTTCCATAAGTAATACAGGACTCTGAAACACACTACTACTACAATCAGGCTTCTTGTGGTGACTGAAATCTCAAATTAGCTTAAAGATGGAATTTGTAGAAGGGTTTTGGAGTATTTCATGAAGTGGAAGATTGAGTTAAAAAAACAAATAATTAGAGGAGCAGGTGGAGCAAGGAGCTCAGCCGCTTACCAGGACTACTTCTCCCCTTTTCTCATTTCTGTCTGGTTCTTTATGCTTCTCTTAATTATCTGCTTTATTCCCCTTACCTGCTGACCAATTTCTTCCTTTCACACATCAAGAAACATGACTGTATAGTCTTGCATCTCACAATATGGGTCACTAGAGAACCCACTTTATACCCTCATTCCAGAAGATTCTGGTTAGGCTGGCCTGGTCTGCCGTCCTCTCTGCTTCCTCAGGTGTGTCAGGTGGAGTCAGGGGACTATAAGAGAACAGCAACGCCCAGTTGTGCACCCCAAGACCACAAGAGTCCTTCTCTCAGGGGCCAGTAGAGGGCTGGGGCAACCAGTCATCCCTTCAGAGCATGGACCTAATGGAAGTAGATTGATAATTATTAAGATTGAAGGAAATTTATTAAGGCCCAAGTGTCCTGTGCCTTTCGACTTATTGTTTAGTAAATTATTGATTTAAAGTGTTTGTTTCCCTTCCTTTTTTACAATGGCTGGAGAAAAAGAAAAATAATGCTGTAAACGTTCAAACAAGAGACAAAAGAATTTATGGAGAGGTTTCACTAACTTCTGCCATAGTTAGATTAAAGCAGCTCAAGAAATCACATACACTAAATACAGAGAAAGACTTCTGAAGTCCCTTCCTTGTACTCGCTTCTAAATACCCTTGTTTTGACCCTTGAAATGTACTTTTCTTAACCAGTTAACATGTTAAAAACTTTGGACCCACTGATGAAAGGAGACAGGGCACAAGGAGAAAGGAATAGCCAAAATATATAAAGTTTAATTCACTAATGTGCCCTGAGGACAGTAAAAGAACAAGCTTGGGAAATTTTCAAGAAATTATTGCCTTGAGGGATTTAAGTAAGAAAATGGTATTCATTGAAATGGGGAAATACTAGGAAAAGAGGATTATGAAATGCTATTGCTAAGATATATTTATGATTTTCAAATAAAAGTCTGCAAAGCTTTAAAAAAAAAAAAAAAAAAAAAAAAACACTGGAAGGTTTAAGGAGGTAAAGAGTAGACACTTTCAGGCAGATCAGAGAACTTGTAAGCATCTTAAAGGCAGTGCTATTCACACGTTGCCACCACACACATTTGAACTCCTGCCTCTTAGAGCACGTGCACGAGTTTCTTCTCTAGGGTTGGAGGCTCTGGAATGGGGTGGTTGGGCTATAGAGCATGCACAAACTCAAATTTCCTAGATAATACCAAATTGTTTTCCAAAGTGGTGCCAGTTTTACTCCTACTGGCAGTGTTTGAAAGTTTCCAGAGCTCTACATCCTTGTCCAGAAATGATGATGTCAGACTTTTCAGTTTTTAATAATCTGTTGGGTGTGAAATGATGTCTCATTGGGAAGTTTAACTGCATCTTTTTCTGATTATTAATGAGGTTTGGCACTTTTTCTTGTGTTTATTGGCCATTCATGTTTACTCTTTTGTGAGATACCTTGTCATGTATGATACTGTATTAGTCAGCCAAAGGGGTGCTGGTGCAAAATACCAGAAATCTATTGGCTTTTATATTTATTTGGGGTAGAAGCTTACAGTTACCAGGCCATAAAGCCCAAGTTATTTCCCTCACCAAAGTCTGTTGCTACGTGTTGGAGCAAGATGGCTGCCGACGTCTGCCACAAGTTCAGGATTCCTGGGTTCCTCTCTTCCTGGGGCTTGTTTCTCTCTGGGCTCAGCTGCCCTGCTGTCTCCACAAGGCCAGCTGTAGACTATCAGGCAACCAGCTCTGTCTCTCTCCCTGGGGCTCAATTCTCTCCAAGCTCAGCTGCTCTGTTCCTCTGTGTGTTTCCTTTCCAGGCTCCAGCTCAAAAACTCCAGTATCAAAACTCCAACCTCCCTTCTCTGCCATGCGATTTTTCTGTGGGCCCCCACCCACTGAGGAGGCAGGGACTCAACATCCTACAGACATGGCCCAATCAAAGCCTTAATCATTATTTAATCAAGTAAACCTCTGAATCCAATATAATCTAAAATGCCCAGAGGAAAAGACCAGTTCACAAACATAATCCATTATCTACTTTTGGAACTCGTAAATGACACCAAACTGCTACAGATACCCATTAGGTTTTTGTTGATTAGTCTCCGTGTATATGCATACACTACACATATTTATCAGCCTTCTGACAATTTGGGTCCTGACCATCTTCCCCTGCAAGGAAAGGGAAGGGAAGATGGAGGAGTCCATATAACTTTTTTTTTTTTTTTTTACTTTCTATTTTGAAATACTTTCAAGCTTACAGTCCAGTTACAAAAAGAAAACAACCCCCATACAGATAACTCCCACATGCTCCTACCCAACCCCCGGGCATTGAGACCTGCCAATTTAAGCACTTTGTGCATTTGCCCTAATCTTCTATCTAGCCGTCAGTCCACCAGTCTAAGTAGCCATCCACCGTCTCTGTGTGTACCTAGCAATCCTTTTTCTCAACACTTGGTGCAGGCTGTGCCCATCATGACCCTTGAACACTTAATACTGCCATGTACACTTCCTAAAAGCCAGGAGATTCACTAATGCATTCCCCTAAGTGCAGTCGTCAAGTTCAAGGACTTTGACATTGATATAAAGCTCACAGTCCATATTCCAGGTTTTCCATATGTCCCAGTAATGTCCTTCTGAGTCTCTTAGATCCTGTCCAGAATCAGGTATTGCCTTTAATTGTCATTGCCCCTTTAGTTGCTCTTTCTTTTCTTATTGTGGAAAGATATAATTCTCTAATCAATATGCCATGGTCCACAGAAAACCTCTCAAAATGTTGAATGGAATTACAATGAATGCATAGACTGATTTGGGGACATTGCTACAATACTGACCTTTTTTAGTGAAGAACATTTTGTTTTCATGCCTTAATTCAGCTCTTCATTGTCTTTCACTTACGATTTATACTTTTCCGTATAAAAACAATATGGGCTTTCCTCCATAAACCATTTAATGAAGTGGATTAAGTTAACTGACTTTCTAACCTTGAAGCACACTTGATCTTGACGTGTTATCTTGACCTTGACATATTACCTTTCACTCCACATTGCTGATAAGTTTTGTTAATATTGCACTTAGGACTTTTATGTCTATGTTCATGAATAAGATTGGCTAAGACTTTTGAAAAAACTGTTTTATTGAAATAGAATTCACATACCACATAATTTACCCATTTAAAGTGTACAATTCAATGATTTTTATTGTATATTCACAGAGTACAACCGTCATCACTATCGATTTTAGAACTTGTTCACGACCCCAGAAGGAAACCCTGACCCCGTTAGCGGTTACTCCATCTCCCTCCCTCCCCAGCCTGAGCAAACACTAGTCTACTTTCTGTCTCTATTCTAGACATTTCATGTGAATGGAACAATACAGGCTAATACTTTCATATTCCTACATTATTTTTGTGTGCTGTGGGTACTAAGATTATATTAGCCTCATACAATTAGTTAGGGCATCTTCCTTTTTTATGCTAAAGGTGTTGTGTCTGATTGCAATGTATGTTCTTTGGATAGTTACAGAAACTCACTGGCTGCCTGCCATGGGCCACAGTGGGAGGCAAGTATTCAGTAGAGCCCTGATCCTGCACTTGGTCATTGTGGAAGCCAAGGACAGTGTTCCTTCCCAGAGAGAGGAACAGGCAGGTGCGTGTGCAGTCAGCAAACTGTACAGACCCCCACAGGGAAGCAGGTAAATCCTTGGGCTCACTGTGCACATGCTCACACATCGGCACCAAGACAGACAAAGCTCCTCCTCCTTTTTGGAGGAGCTTACTTTTCTGGAAAGGTTGCTTTGACTCCATCACCGCGAACACTTAGCTCTCAAGAGCATCCTTGATTCTGCGGCCGCCTGGTCTCCTGAGCACTCGTGTCAGTCCTCTTGAGAACAAGAAGCCTCTTCTGCAGGGAGTGCAGACCCCATTACCCAGCTCTCCAGGCCAGAAACCGGGGCAGCCATGCCATGCCCACTTGGCTTGTAACTCACTCGGCTCCTCCTCCGAGCCCTGTCAATTTTACCCTCCACTGTCTCTCAGGCACGCTCACGTCTTTCCATCTCCACTCTCCAGCCGAAGACACCATTATTTTTCACACAGATGATGGCAAAGCAGCAGAGTTGGTCTCACCGTTACCATTTGGCCCCTCAGCCTATGTCCACTGACGAGCCAGAGAGATCATTTCAAAATGTGGCATGGGTCACGCTCCACCTGCAGCTCCCCCCCATGTCTGGAACGTTTTTACACAGTCCCCTTGCTCTCAGGATAGACCCTAGCTTCCTCAGGTTAACCTCAAGGTCCAGTTGTGGCCACGTCTCCTGCCTGGTCTTACTTGATCTCCCCCTCCCTTTTGTCAGCCCCCCACCCCCTCTCGAGATGGCACCCTCATCTGTTTGCTTGTTGTTTTTGCTCTTTGGTTTTTTTGCTCATTGTTTGTGTTCACCATCTGCTCGGGTTTTTTTTGCTCATTGTCTGCTCGATGTCTGTTTTTTCTTTAGGAGGCTCTGGGAACCGAACCTGGGACCTCCCATGTGGGAGATGGGCGCTCAGCTGCTTGAGCCACATCCGCTCCCTGCTTGTTTTGTTTTTGCTCGTTGTCTACTTGTTGTCTTGCTCGTTGTTTTTGTTTGTTGTCTGCTTGTTTTTTTTTCCTTGTCTGCTCGTTGTTTTTACTCATTGTCTGCTCGTTGTTTTTGCTCATTGTCTTCGCACTGTCTGTCTGTTTTCCATAGGAGGCACCGGGATCCGAACCCGGGACCTCCCATGTGGGAGGTGGGCGCTCAGCTGCTTGAGCCACATCAGCTCCCTCCCCCTCCCTTTTGATCCAACATGCTTCCGCACTCTGCTTCGCTCCTGCTCTGCCTGGCAGGCCCCGTCTCCATTCTTTAGGTGGCACCTCAAATTTCACTTCTTTTTGGATGTTATCAGGCCCATTGGCCATGTGCCCTCACAGTATTGTGAGATTTTCCAGCGTATAACTTGTAAACGGTGCATTATTTTTGAGGTTCCTCAAGTAATGTCCATCCCTACACAAGGTGTCAGCTAAGAGAGAGCAGGATCCACATTGTTTTAGTCCACTCCTGGAGCTCCATCGTGAAGAGCAGTTTTCGTTGAGTAAATAAGTGATGGAATGCAAAAAAAGTTTTTGAATAATCATTGCATTCTCAGTCCATGAGCTCATTTCCTTTATAGCAGGATGAGTTTCCTAATTCTTTTGTTGTTTAGTTTTCCGGTTCATTTCTTTCCCACATGGAGCATGGGATGAAATGATCTTTTCCTCTTTCTCTAGAGTTAGAATGGAAATTAAGCAATATACAATGCATGCTAAAATCTGAATCCTCAAGGTACAGGGGAAAAAATTGAAAATTCACACTACGGGAAAACCCATCAATATTCATGGAAAAGGAGTGTCAAATAGGAAAAGCTTGAATTAACTTCAGAGTGTGAAATTCATTAAAATAATTTAAAATCCTGAAAGCATGTATCTTTATATGACCATGGCTCCTGCTCCATAGAACATCTTTGTCAATAAAAGCAAGACCAGTTATACCTCTGTCTTGTATTTTTGTCATGCTAGTTCATTATCTGTAATGATTTGACTAATATTTATTGAACATCCATAATGCCTAAAGCTTGATATTTGCTTAGACGCTAGTGAACTAATTCATGTGCAAATTTAATAAAATGTAATGTACAGGACGGTGGTGAGGAGAGTGGAGCTGAAGCAGTCTGTGTGAGCAAGCAGCATCTTGGTCGTGCTGTCCAATTTGGTAGCCATGCATGTGGCTATCTAAATTTTAATATACATGAACAAATTAGATAGAAATTCAGTTCCTAAAATGTACCATCTGCATTCGGAATGCTCAGGTTACAAGTGCCTAGTGACTGCCATATTGGGCTATTCAGATAGAGACCTTCACTCTCAGCACAGTGCTCCTCTGGGGAGTTTTATTAACTTTATCCTCAATACAAATCTCCATTGTGTTTCATTGTTTAGGGGCAAAAAAGTTAACCTGTGGTGGCAGAGGTTACGGGGAAGCTAAGAGCAGTCACCATTGCCCAGGGCTCGTTTCTGCCTTCGAATCCTCTGGATCAGGGATTAGCAAACCACCTGCACCAAACCCAGCCTGATAGTTGTTTTTACAAGTGAATCTTATTGGAACACAGTTATGCTCATCCATTTATTTACTGAGGATGTCTGTAGAGTCGAATAACTGGAAGAGACACTGTATGGCCCACAAAGCCCCGAATATTTCCTGTCTGGCTGTCCCTGTTCAGAAAATGCTTGCTGAGCCCTGGTCTAGAGACTGGGTCCCACTCTAAACCGAGACTTGATGGTTTGGCGGCCACCAGAGGCTGAGCAGTGTGCCATCTCTCCTGCAGGAGACACTTCTCTGGAGAAGGAACGATGTGTGTGGGAGTTTACGAGTTGGCTTCAGACCGTAAGAGAGCTTTCACCTAGAACAGAGAGGAGGACAAAAAGGTAGAACTTATGATGTGGAAGAATTATGGTCCTTATGGAGGACTAAGTTTCAAACAGCTGAGCAGTTTTAGAGACAATGGAAAAATTTCTTTCAAAGATTAGACCTCCTTGCTGCAAAGGTTGATGCACAGGTGGCATAAAGGTCTGTTGAGCATCTCTAGAGAAGGTCCCAGCCCAAGTGAAGACAGGTGGGATAATCTCAGAAGGCGGCCTTTCTGGCCTCACAACCCGACTGAAGACAACGATGAAAACCACCAGCCCCTCCCCAAGAAATACACTTCCACTGATAAGCATAGCAAGTGAACAAAATGAATTCATGAACTTGGAACATGGATTTCTTAAACTTTATTCTAAGAATTTTTCCAGTTTCCAAATTCCATGACATCAAAATACTTTGATTCCACAAAATTGCCTTCTAAAAAGAATTTGAGACGGCTCATACTTATCAGTCTACCATTATATGCTATAACATTTGGACCCATATATATAACAAATGTGCAAATACCATCAAAACATTGTTTTCCAGGAATGTTCAAGCAAAGGCATTGCCGAGAGCATTATTTTCTGGGAACCTTATTTTCAATGAACCTTAGTTCATTGGTAAAATTATAAATTCCAGAATAATAGAATATACACGAAATAACCATCATCTATGCCTGGGTGGTTTTTTGTTTTGCTTTGCTTTTGTTTTTGAATTGTAGGCGTTGTCTTTTTTTTTTTTTTTTTAAGATTTTTTTTTAAATTTATTTATTCATTTATCCCCCCCTTGCTGCTTGTGCTCGCTGGGTCAGCTAACCACGCCGTGTGGGCGGGCTTGCCTTCACCAGGAGGCCCCGGGAACCGAACCCGGGGCCTCCCATATGGTAAACGGGAGCCCTACTGACTGAGCCACAGCCGCTTGCCGTAGGCGTTGTCTTGAACACCTGTTTAGGGTTATCCTGGTGGCCTCCTTCACACTTCAAATCCTTTTTATCTTGATGTCTGCATTTTCACAAGGTATTGTGTTGAATAATACTCATTTTTCATTTCATTAAAAGAATGGTCTGGTTCCCTGTCTGACTTAAGCGTGAAGAATTTAGCATCAACAGTTACTAAGAAAATTCACAAATGAAAAATGTCTTAATGTTGTTATGGGCATTTATTATCAATCCAAATCATATTATATCATCAGAAATCATAATAACATCGTTATGCTCTGCAATTACATGCATCAGTGGCAACTTATCATGTGTTTACTGTAATTACACCATTTGACTAATTATAGCAATTATGCCACTTAGTGGCTTAATTCTTAGCTCTGAATTCCATTGATTGGGTGGACTTTCTCGATAATTCTAGAAGGTTTTGTGTCTTGAATTTGTTGAATGCAGAACTCAAACTTTATGTTGCTAGATATTTCTTACTTTCTAGAGATCATTTTAAGTTTTGGGGATGAGTCAGTTGTTCACACTTTTTATTTCCATATCAAAATGTCTAAAGGAGGGCAGGTTGCTCTTTTCCTATCCCAGGCCTAGGCACTGATGGGCTGTTGGAATACGTCCTTGTCCTTAGACCAGGGACCCATGCCTGTGACACTTGGGGCAGCCATATGGTTGGATTGAACTGACAGTTTGCTTAACTGAAATGTGAAGTCGGTTTGGTAATGTTGGTAATGCGGTAAAGAGAGTGACTCATTTGGATTCTTTTTCATCCTGTTGGCCACTCATTAAGCTACATGGATTAAATCAATGGATTTTTTTAGCATTGTGTAGCCAGAGCCCAAAGGAGGCCAGTCAACAATCATCACCGTGTCCTGTACCTGCAAATATGCATTCAGCTACAAATTCAGCCCAGATACAACCACCTGCCTGCTTCACACGAGGCCCTGTGCCAGCTTCCGAGGAAGGGCTAAAACTGTTGCAGGTGCAGCCCCTAGACTCACAGATACTCTATTGAATAGGCACCTCATCTCAACAAGGTGGGGAAAAACAGACCTCCAGGTGAAAATCACAGAAACTTTCCAGAAACACATTTGAAATTCCATAGTCAACTTCAGGGTCATTCTCCATGTTTACCTTTAAGAAGGAAGATAGGACTCATCTGGGTGGGGCAGGACTTCAAATCCTCGTCGTCAGTACCAGCTTCAGCAGGACGGTGTGGCGTGAGTCTGGCCAGGCTCTGCAGTTTGGAAGCTTGGCCCTTTGGAAAACTCATTAAATCACTAAACCTCGATTTTTCTCATCTATAGTAAGGGGGATTACAAAGAGCTACTTTGTAGGACCTTTGTGAGGTTTAAGTGAGAGCATGAGAGCTCTTTGTAAATGAAGTGATACCTAAATATGTGGGATTTTCGCCTCCCATACTTCAAGGGGAAGCATTCACTTTAGGAAAGAACTCATCAGAGTTAAAGTTCTCAAATGGGAGGCAAGTGATTGCACTGGCGTGGAAATCTGTAACTCTTTAGGGGCTTTCCCAGCAGATGCAAACATTGAAATAAACGAAAGCTTTGAAATTGGAGGCTATGCTGAGTTGACTATCTTTTTCAAAATTAAAATAACAGTGTATTGGTCAAGGGTTCTCTTGGGAAACAGAATCAACAGGAGATCTCTGTCAATAATATGAGATTTTATAAGTGTCTCTCACGTGACCGTGGGGATGCACAAGTCCAGGTTCCACATGCAGGCTGCAAACCAGGGGCTCCGATGAAAGGTCGTTGATGAGTTTCTGGGAGAAGTCGGCTGTCCAGCGATGAGCTGGGAAATTCTCTCTGAATGTTGAAATCACTTCCCCTTTTAAGTCATTCAACTGATTGGATATAAGCATCACCCATTGCTGATGCAATCTCCCTGGTGGATGCAGATGTAATCAGCCATCCACGAAGTAAACTCGTATATAGACTGTCACTCACAATTTATAGGCTCTTCCTTGTTTATTGTTCTTTTCCTTGGTTTGCCAAACAGTGACACAAAAGTGATGTCTAGTGTGTACACCTGATTTGTGCTTTACTGCTCTGCTGGGGACACAGTGAAAGCAAATTGTTTTGATTTACAAAGTTGAGTCATTTCTCCCTTCAGAAAAATGTCTGTTATTTGTGTCTTTGATTAGGGCTATAAAAGACCAGGTGGTGGCATGTGTTGCTACCCTTTACTCTGCTTTGTCTGAACATCCTTGCTCAGCCTTGGCTAGCTGAGCTGGTCAGGTTGGCCATGCCTGGTGGTCTGGATTATTGTCAACCCAGGAGAGGATAGAGGATGCCACTTTTGGCCATCAGTCCGGAGCTATCTCGCCAAGCTTTTGTCAGAGAAGCATGTATTACTGAGTACTGACTTGGTCACCAAGGAAGATTAGATTTTTGACTCCCATTTGGAAATAAATTCTTTTAAAATGAAGCTTTGCTGAATAGAATCCAAAAGGTAGCAGGATCTCCAAACATTCAGGGAATTCTATAACATTCTCAGACTGGGTGATCTGGCTCTCCCCTGGAATCTCATAAATACTCTGTCCAATATTCTGTCACAGCACTTACCACAAGTTCTCTAAAGACGTGATACCCCTTTGTTTGCCATGTGCCTACCATAAGACCTGGTTGGGGTGGTAACTATAGAGTTAATTGCTGAATGAATGGATGGAATGAATGCATGGATGGTTGGGTGTATGGAAAGTTCTCCTATGATTGATCTCTCTCATAAGATAGTAATCAAGACCAAGATGATAAATCTGCATTATCAATTTAAAACCTAGCCAGGATTGAAGAGATGCTCAAAAAACATATAATCTCTAAAATAGACCCTTCCTCCCTGATTTGAAAACTGAGGCCTTTCCCTGAAGTCTGTGTGTGGAATTTCACTTACTCTCTGTCCTCACAGTTTGCTGATGATGTTTACATACTCATCTCAAAGTCTTTGCAGTACACTGGGATAGTTTGTTTTGGGCACAGATGCAATTAATTGTATACAGTCAAGCACTCTCTGATGATCACTCATAGTGGCTTTAATTTCCTTTAAATCATGTTTTCCTCCATATCTAATGTGAAGATTTTTCAGCTACACATTCAAAACACAATCAAGTAGGCTACAAAGCTTCCCCCTGCCGCATATATAACACTGTTTCATCAGCTCCAGGCCCTGGGTCTGTGCCCTTTGTAGTCCACTTTTTGCTTCAAATATAGCCTTCAAAATGATTTGGGTTTTTAAAATTTTTGCCAAACCTATTAAATGATTCCTGAGATTTTCCATCTGGTGTATCATTTGGAGTGAGAAGCAAAAACCTGAAGGTTGTGAAAATGTGCAATATGGTTCTGACTCATGGGGAGCAGGCGAGAAACCCTTTGTACCATCGCCATTCCCAGTGAGGCACACGCAGGCAGCTTACAGCCTTACCTTCCGGAGGGCGGCATCGCATCTGTTATGGAGTCAGCCAAAGAAGGGCCTTCTTCCATCAAACCTGGCCCAGAGGCAAGGAGCAGGCAGCATCACCTTCAAACAAGCTTTTGACTGGTGTAATTTCCTAGAAAACTTAGATTCAAGCAGGTTATCAAGAAGCCAATTGCTTTTTAAATCACTTGTAAGAACTTAATTTGGGGGAGGAAACATCCAGAAATTTACATGTGAATGGACTTGACTTCATTAGCATTTCATAGACATGCCTCTTCTCAAGCGTGTCTAGTGAGTGGAACTTTCCAGCTGAAGTGGAAGTCTCACCCCCTTAATTTGCAGTCTAGAGTGAATAATCTGCTGCTGCCCCCAAATTCTTCTCTTTGTTTGTCACTCACAAAAAGTCGTACTCTGTGGGTTTTGTTAATGAGGTGAACAAAGTGCCTTTGCTAAGAGGGGAATCTGTTTTTTTCTCTAGAGGAAAAGTTGCATTTATCCCCTTTAGGGAATCTCCTGTACCCCAGCCAGCTCACAGAGGTCTGATATGCTCCTGCCTTCTAGACTGCTAAGTAATCGGAATGCTGGAAACAACCATTTCAGGGTGTAAGTAAACTATTTATATAAACTCTCTTATGTGGGGCCAGTGCTTCCAGAGTGAGCAAACAAACATTTATCGAGCACTTAGTAGGTGACAAGCTGTGTGCCAGGGACTTTCAGACAAGTCAAATCAAAGGCGCTTCACAAATATCCTCATGGATTTTGACTTCCACTGAACGCAGTGCAGAGAGCTCAACCGACTTGGCGAGGAGGAGGCAGCTAGTAAGTAGCATGCCAGGATGTACACCGGGTCTTCTGATCCAAAGTCCTGCTTTCTCACTCGACCTGGGACCAGGCCTTTAGAGATGTTAGATCCCTCCAGGAGAAGGAACCTACCTTTCCCAAAGAGCGAAGGACTATAGAGTATATAGAAGGAATGCCCCTTCTAGGACCTGAAGGCAGAAGGGCTGGGAGGGGGAAGGCCATACCAGCCCAGCCAGGGCCCCCCCACCCCCGTATGTACGCACTCACTGCTAATCATTTACTAAGCTATGTATACCTTTGAGCTGCCCTGTATCATTAGCTAATGTATTAGTCAGCCAAAGGGCTGCTGATGCAAAATACCAATAATCTGTTGGTTTTTATAAAGGGTATTTATTTGGGTAGAAGCTTACAGTTACCAGGCCATAAATCATAAGTTTCTTCCTTCACCAAAGTCCATTGCCACGTGTTGGAGCAGGACAACTGCCGACGTCTGCCAGGGTTCAGGCTTCCTGGGTTCCTCTCTTCCCGGGGCTTGCCTCTCTCCGGGCTCAGGCTTGCTCTGTGCCACAATGGCAGCTGTAGACTATCAGGCAGATGGCTTGCTTCTCTTCCCAGGGCCTTCTCTCTTTCCTCATGACCAAGCTCCTCTGTATGCTACTTCCCGGGGCTCCAGCTCAAGACTCCGTATCACAACTCCTGCTCAAAACTGCTCCAACACTGCCCTTTGCCATGTCTTTTATCTTCGATACCCCACCCACCAAGGGGTGGGGCTCAACGGCCTGCTGACATGGCCCAGTCAATGCTCCAATCACAACTTAATCATGCCCAGATGAACAGACCAGTTCACGAGCATGATCCAATATCCATTTTCAGAACTCATGACTCCATCAAACTGCCACACTGCTGCAGCTACCCCCCTTCTTTGTGCTGTCTAGCCCTACACAATCTTTGTTTCCCTGCTGAGCAGTATGGGTGCTGCCTAACCAGCTGTCATCGGGACTTGTGAGTAATAAATGGCATGGCTGCGGCTGAACTTCCAGGTGGTTTCTTTGGAATATCAACCTTCTGGGGCTCGATCTCCTGTGTTACAGGCCGCCATGGTGCAGAAGGACCCGTGAGTGGCAAAGGCCGCCTAGGCCACGGGAAATGCCAGGAGGGGGGCCAGAGCAGGCAGCTGTAGACTGGAAAGGCTTTGGCAGCCGTGGGCCGGCAAGTCCTTACTCTCCAGGCTGGGCTGGCCTTGTGAGCAAGCCCATAGGAGTCCATTGAGCTGGGGAGATTGGAAGGGAGGCTTATTCTGGGGAAAAGCAGCTCCCCCAAGCACTCCTCCTGCTCTGACCACAGCTCCGTTTCATCCGGATAAGCTTTCCTCCTGTTGCATAGCACACTCAAGCTTATAAGCTATGTGAACCGTGGTGTGGATTAATTTCCCGCGTTTGGCCGTAGCTAGGTGCAGAAAACTTTTCGTAAGGTGGTGCACTCGTTTCCCATAAGCAGGGGCCACAGGCACAGTGACTCACAACCACACACGTTCGCTGCTCGTGGCTTTGGAGGCGTCTCAGCCCTCTGATCAGGCCTCAGCAGGCTGAAATGCTTTCCTTTTCGGGGCTCAAGGTCCTCTCACAAGCTCACAGGGATGCTGGCAGAATTTGGTTCCTTTTGACGGTGTGACTGAGCTCCTGTTTTTGAGTAGTCCAGGATCTGCCACTGCTTGTCACCTTGCAGGGCCTAGCTGATTAGCACAGGCCCATCCAGATCACCTCCCTTTAGATGAACTCAAAGCCAACTCATCAGGGGCGTAAGGACTGCGGTGGCATCCATCATGCATGCTGGTCCCTCCTACACTTCAGAAAAGGGGGCTGCATAGGGCTTATGTGCTAGGGTTGGGGGTGAGGATCTGGAGGGCCATCTAAGAATTCTCCCCACCACAGCGGCAGTGCAATGGGAAGAAACAAAATAGATGCAGGTCTCTGGTGGAGAAGTCAGACAGGATTCAGCCTGCAGGCCTAGAGGTGTCAGCCCAGAGAAAGGCTGTGAGGCCTCACCAGGTGTGAGGGGGAAATAGTGTGGTGAGAACTGGAGGGGTCAGCCCAGAGAAAGGCTGTGAGACCACGGCAGGGGGTAGAAGGAAATAGTGTGGTGAGAACTGGAGGTGTCAGCCCAGAGTAAGGCTGTGAGGCCTCACCAGGTGTGAGGGGGAAATAGTGTGGTGAGAACTGGAGGGGTCAGCCCAGAGAAAGGCTGTGAGACCACGGCAGGGGGTAGAAGGAAATAGTGTGGTGAGAGCTGGAGGTGTCAGCCCAGAGAAAGGCTGTGAGGCCTCACCAGGGGGTAGAAGGAAATAGTGTGGTGAGAACTGGAGGTGTCAGCCCAGAGAAAGGCTGTGAGGCCTCACCAGGGGGTAGAAGGAAATAGTGTGGTGAGAACTGGAGGTGTCAGCCCAGAGAAAGGCTGTGAGGCCTCACCAGGGGGTAGAAGGAAATAGTGTGGTGAGAACTGGAGGTGTCAGCCCAGAGAAAGGCTGTGAGACCACGGCAGGAGGTCGGGGGAAATAGTGTGGTGAGAACTGGAGGTGTCAGCCCAGAGAAAGGCTGTGAGACCACACCAGGGGGTCGGGGGAAATAGTGTGGTGAGAGCTGCTTGCTCTTTGGGGTCCAGGCAGTGGGTAGTCTGTGGACTGTGGCTCTAGAAGTGTCACAGAGTTATTGTGAGAAGGATATGAATCCTTGTGTGCATCAGAGCAGTGTTTATAGATTGAATAAATGATAGATTTCACATGTTTACAGAAGAATGTTTCAAATGTATTGAATGGGGTATTAGTTTTCTATTGCTTCTGTAACCAATTACCCCAAATGCAGTGGATTAAAACAACACTAATTAATCCCATTACCATTCCAGTGGAGAGATTTCTGAAGCGGGTCTTAGGGAGCAAAAAGCAAGGTATCGGCAGGGATGGTTCCTTCTGGAGGCTGGAGGGGAGGATCCCGTTTTTTGCCTTTTCCAGCTTCTGGAGGCCGTCTGCATTCCTTGGTGCAGGACCTCTTCCTCCACCTGCAAGGTCGTTGCTCCAGTCTCTGCTTGCATTGTTACTGCTCCTTTCTGTTGCTTTGACACCCTCGCCTTCCTCTTCTGAGGACCCTTGTGATTTCACGGGGCCACCCAGATAATCCACGACAGTCTCCCTTACTTGAATATGGGCTTTAATCCCACCTACAAAATACATTCAGAGCGGCAAGGATATTTGTGTTTGATTGAATAGCTGGCAACTGCAGCCCAGCCAAGCCGACCCACAAAACTGACCGTCAGGGATTGGATGATAAAAAACACATTTATTTGTGAACATTACTTAACTGGAAAAAAAAAAAAAATGAATTTCAGCCACAGCTTTTATATCTGTCGTCATGGGGGGGGGGTCCTTTGAATTCTTTTCATGTTCTCCAGTTGCCCTCATGATGCAAAAGAATGGGGGCACTGGTCTACAAGGGAAGAGATCTGGGGGGAAGGCAGAAGCCCCTGTGACCCTAGAATCGGGCGTCACGGCATTGGGCAAACATGCACGCACCCCCAAAAATGGCTGGAGGAGAGGAGGGCAAAGGGCCCTGTGCAGGGGAGCTGAAGACCACCGTCACTTACCTTGCAATTCTGTGGCTTTTTTGCCCTAGCCTACTTCGCATGACTCTTTTTGTTTATTTTGGTCTTGGCCCAAAATGAAACATGAGGCTGTCATCAGAGATTTAGTGTATTAGCATCCAGTGTCTCTAGAAATTTACTGCCTGGAAATCACAGGGAGAACTAGGAGAACAATGATTATTTTTCCCTTTCTTGAGCAATTACATGTGATGAATATGTTATACACAATGGTGAGTGTTGGAATTAATAAGCCAAAATGTCATTGCATGACTATTTGTATATTTGACATCTAATAATTACATCATTTATCATAAAAAAATCTGGCAATCTTAAACAGAGTATTTATAATTAATTTTCTTGCCCTGGAAAGTCCAATCCATTTCACAGTCAGAAAGAGTCAGTGTTAATTTCTTTTCTATCAGCCACAGGCCACAAGTTAATGTATTAAAATCAGACATTTACAATAACAGACTAATTAAATTATTTCCTCTACTGTAGTAGAAAAACGCATGGTTCTTATGCTGATAATCAGTCACCACAATAAACACCATTTAATTCTCCTTGAAAGTCAAGTTCTTCCCAATGGCAATTTTAAACTGTCAAGTGGATTGAGGAATGTAGTTTGCTAGGGTAATAAAGAATATTGACTTTTGCATATCATTATTGTTAATATGCTTTAAATGAGACTGATAGGGAACTCATTAAAACACTGTTTTTCAATAGATGAGTTTGAGTCATCAGTAGATAAATGAAGCAAGAAGAAAATATCTTAATTCTATACCATGCTGAGCAAAGAGTTTGAAATGTTTGTGCTGATATACTTCCTCTGGCACATATAGTTAAAAAAATAAGATCTATATTTTAAAATACATACACAAAGACATCTCAAGACAGCTTTCCGCTTGAGGGACGATTAGGGTCACCAGTAGCAATAGAAGTTGCAAGAATATGGCTTTTGAATATTCAAAAATATGACAGAGGAAAATAGGTTGTCTGCTATATATATATTTTTAAAACAAAGCAAGAAAAAAATGGTAGTGATGGTATTTATGGGTCAAGGATGTTTATATGTGTTTTAAAAGCGTGAGAAAAAGATGTCATGCATAACATGACAATAATAAGAATGGCATAATGGCACAAATCTATTTCAGGCCCCAACAATGGAAATAGTAAAACAAAGTTATTCTTTGGTGGCTCCAGGTTAAAATCCAAAGGCTCTCAGGTTATCTCATTTACTCCCAGGTTGAAAATGAATCTACCAGAGAATTCTATGGATGCACATAAACCATTTCCTTAATAATAAAAAAAAAACTAGGGGCTCAGCCAGGGAACGATGGCTTTCTTGATATGGCCAGTACTTAGCAAATTGTTTGGTGTTTAATAGAGACTCAATATATGCATATATTTTAATTTTTCTACTTTCCACGATTAATTTCTTAATGGCCTATGGTAGGCCAGCCATTTTTTTCATGTTAGCTCCCTTCTGCCTCAACAGTTCTGCAAAGTTGGCATTGGCATGAAAGGGCTACAGGTAGAGAGACTGACCTTCAGAAATGTCCTTGAAGGTCCAACTAGCAAACACTAGGCAAACAAGGGTTCAAATCTACTTCTTTCCAACTCCAGAACCTTCGTTCTTTCCTCGCCTTCACACTGCCCAGTTGCCGGCTACGAGAGGGATACAATGAGGAAGGAGACACATCTCGTTATACTTAAGGAACTCCTTGGCCCAGGAGAGGCTTGGAGGCCACTGCATTTGTCTTAGAGTTGATGGAGAATGTGTGTGTAGGCCTGTGGAAGGAGAAGGAGGAGGAGGAGGAGGAGGAGGAAGAGCAAAGGGAAGAGGAGGACAAAGAGGACAACTAGGAGGAGGAAAATTAGAAAAGAGAGGAGAGGAAGAGGAGAAGAAGGAGGATGAAGAGAAGAGGAGGACAAAGAGGACAACTAGGAGGAGGAAAATTAGAAAAGGAAGGAGAGGAAGAGGAGGAGAAGGAGAAGGAGAAGGAAGAAAACATTAGCTTTGACGAGAAAGACCTAACACTAAGCTAGAATATTGCTTTTGGGCACTGTGAAGGTGCAAAAGGAACTTATAAAGGAAGGTAACACTTTTTATTACCGTTATGACATCCAACAAGACACAGGGACTTTAACAGTCTGGAGTAGTCACTGTGTATCAGCGGCTTTCCGGAAGCTTCTATGCTAATCCTCCCGACAATCCTGTAAGGAGATAGTACCACTGACATCTTACAGATGAATAATATTGAGCCTTCACAGGACGTAGATGCAGCCATTTACCGGTGGTCAGAGTCCAGCTGTGACGCGGGGCTCTGGAGGCCTGGCCTTGGGGCCGGTCAGGGGCCACTGGAGCTGGAGCATGAGCCGTGGCCCTGGTGGACAGCCAGGCCCTGTGGGCGTGGGTGGGGTGTGTCCTAAAGAATGAGAGGGATGGACCACCAAGCCAGTGTGTAGAGGAGAATGGCGCTCTCCCCCCACCCCCTCACCGCCCTCCTTGCCATTTTGGCTACTAAAACCCAGCCCTTGCAGCTCTTGGCCAGAGGTACTGACTTTGCTAGAAATTTACCTCTCTCGGAGCCCCAAGGGTGACCCTTGCCCAGTGAGTCAGAGCTGCAGGGTTGAGAGGGACGAAGTCCGGCTCTTTGGCCTTTGGTGGCGCTGGATCCGGCCCATGGTTGTCCCTGCGGGGCCTTACCTGAAATCGCCCCTTTGCTAGCCTGCCTTCCTGACCTGTCCTGCTCCACCCACGCCCTGTGGTTTCCCCTCAGCATGCTCTCTTAGGAAATAACTTGCCTCCAAAGTCCCGTCTCTGGATTTGCTTCTGGGGAGTATAAACTTAGACATCTTCACAAACCACAGCACTTTCTAAAATCAAACACACTCACTTTCATTTTGAAGCAATCATTCATTGAAATGTTACAGTTTCCTTTTTGCATCTTGGACGCAATGGCTGTTTCTGGGCTGCAAACGTTCTCATGTGCTTGTAAAGCCTGGACGGCCCCTCGGCGTCTCGCCTGGAGTGCAGAACAGAGGAAACAACCTTTTCCAGGTTTCTCACAAGTGTTCGAAGCTCCCCACGATCAGTGGGGCAGCTGCTGCAGCGCCTGCATTTTCTCATATGCATTTTGTACCTTCCTGCCGTCTCCAAGCTGGCGTTACGGGTGCACCAGAAGACGGCTCTGTATTAAATGAAATCTAAGCTCTGGGTGGCGACTGGCACACCCGGTACTGAACTAGCACCTTTGCAGATTCATGTCTCCAGATGTGGGGAAGATACGCACCATCCACATTGCCCCACACTCTGTTAGATAACCCATATCTAAGCATTTATCACTGGATACGGAGGCTTCAGATCAGGCCGACTTCTAAAAGCAAAAGAAAGAATCGCTTTCTTTTTCTCATTCCTTGAAAATAAAGTTATATTGAAGCAGCATTTGAACTTACATTATTCAATAGGGGTCCTTGCAAATGTTTTCTTGAAAACATATCGCATAGTCTTCAACCTAATGCAGTAAATGCTTTGTTTCCCAAGGAAGGTAAAGCCCTGCCTCCACTTTCCTCTCCTTTGCTACCGTGTGACTTTGCAGATTCTTCCAAAACTACATACCGAACAATTAGCTGCACCATACACCCCCCCTCCACCCACGTACATGGAAAACCAGAATCCATGCAGTGACTAGCGCAAAAAACTTTAATGGATTGTGTGTCATCAGACATGACTTTGGAGTATGGAATTTCATAATTTAACCACCATTGCTTAATCAGCCCAGGAAAAAAAAAAAATGCTTATTTACCTTCTGTTAGGGTTTAAATCCTGTCCCCCACAAAAGGCATGTTTGGGTCCCAGTCCCTGGTCCTGTAAAGTGTGAACCTATTTGTAAATAGAGTCTTTGAAGAAGTTATTAATTAAGTTGTGCCCAAAGTGAAGGAGGGCGGGCCTCAATCCGAGAAGGCTGAAGTCCTTATCAGCCAATGGAAGTGGACATAGGGAGAAGCCACAGGGAGCAGCTAAAAGCTGGAAGCAACGGGACCCAGACGAGGAAGGAGAAGGTGCCACCATGTGCCTGCCATGTGGCGGAAAAGCCAAGGGCCAGGGGTGGCCAGGGGCCAGCCCTCAATGCCAGTTTTTTTTTTTGCGGAGAAAGCATCACCTTGATAAGCCTTGGTTTTAGACTCGCCTGGCCTCAAAACCCTGGGCCACTGAATTCCCATTGTTTGACCAGGCCCATCGTGTGGAAACCTTTTACCAGCCAGGAAACTAAAACACCTTCTGAACCCTTTTCTTGCTACATAAATTGAAGTAGTTGTTTACCTTCTGCTAACTTTGGCATCACGTTTGGCAAACGTGGGTAGAAGGTATAGGAGTCAGCAGAGTTTCACATACTCCATAGAAAACCAAACTAAAATAGACCTTTCCCAACTTACGGTAACAGTTAATACTTCAAACACCAATTCTAGGAGGTTTGACTTTGTAGAGGAATCGGTTCCTAGTAACTCTCACTAAAATGAGTAGATGAATTATTTTTGCATTTTGTAATATAACCAAGTACCATACCCATGTAATAGAACCATAACCAACAAACTTGTACGAAAAAGCTATTGTGTAAGTCTTAGATTAGTACAAGTTGTAATTTTGAGAATTACTTCTAATCACCAGACAGTCATTCCTTCCAATAACCTTGACATTCTTTGGAATATCTTAACTCTGGTTGAAGCCGCAAATGTTCTTCCCGTGTGTAAGGAATTTACTACGCCGTGAGCTGGGCAGTAATAAACCTCACTGGGCTCTGAATATTTCAAGGCAGTGCACACACCGAGGAGAGGAGGCAATACTAATTGCTTGTTGATTATAAGCCTGCGCTTCAGAGGGGGATTTCTGGGGAGGAGGCTATGAATGAGTGATAAAATGTGCCTTTGAGGAGACTAGGGCAAGTGATGCTTTCATAGAAAAATGCGTTCCCCGTAAGTTTGGCTACTAGCAAATACCGTATTTTTTTGATTCAAGGACAAGAAAATATTTTTTTTTTCATCTTTTCTCTCCTTCTGTATTTTAGTGTCTCAGAGACCAGGATGCAGCTTACCTTCCATTTAATATAGTGCTTTTCCCTGAAAGTCGTCACTAGTAATTTCTTGCTAGGATTTACCACTGATGGTGTCTGTAATGATTTGAATTGTGTCCCCCCAAAAATGTGCTGGTCCCTAACCCCCAGTCCCTGGGAACGTGGGGTCTCTGCCGAGGTAATCAAGCTATGACTGGTCCTCCTGGATTAGGCTGGGCCCCAAGTCCAAAGGCTGCTGTCCTTTGATGAGAAAGGAGAGGCACGCGCAGAGGCTGGCACACACCCCGGGGAGGGCCACGTGAGGGCCGAGGTAGAGCCTGCAGTGGGCGGATGCAAGCCCGGAGCGCGGGGGCCTGCAGGGGCTGGAGGAGGCAGGGGCGGCCTCCCAGAGCCTGCAGGCGGGGCGCGGCCCGCGACACCGTGGCTGCAGAGCCCTGGCCCTCTCAGCCGCGGGAGCGTGCGTTGCTGCCGCCGCAGCTTACCCGGTTTGTGCGGATTTGTCCCCGCAGCCCTGGGAGGCCAATTCAGTGTCTCACAATTAGGAGCATGCAGGGGCCTGTGTGTCTAAATGTGGTTAAAAGGGGAAAGTTTAGGGGGCACATTTGTCGCTAGAGTTAAACGGCTACAAAAGTGTACGACACAGACAGCGAACCCTACTGTCAACCATGGGCTCTAGTTGGTTGGCATTGATGATGATATTCTCCCGTCATGCGAGCGGAGGTGAGAACCTGACAGATGTGGAAATGGGGGCAGCTGCAGGGGCTCTGCGTTTTCTTCGGGCTCTTTCTTTGGGCCTCCAAGTCTCTAAGAGAAAAAGTAAAGAGGGGAAGGGGCGCACGCGGAGGCTGCGGGCAGCGCGCAGAGCTCTGTTAGTGACCCGCCCTGCCGCGACCCCGATGGCCCCGATCGCGGGAACTCGCGTTCCCAGGCTGTGCGCTGCAGCTCCGGGAGCGCTCGGCCGGCTCGCGGCGAGAGGCCGCTTCCAGGGGGCGGGTCCTGCGGGGCGGGCCCTGCGGGGCGGGTCCTGCGGGGCGGGCCCTGCGGGGCGGGTCCTGGGCGCCGGGCTGAGGCCGGGGGCGGGTCCTGGGCGCCGGGCTGAGGGCGCGGGGCGAGTCCTGGGTGCTCGGCTGAGGCCGGGAGCGGGTCCTGCGGGGCGGGTCCTGCGGGGCGGGTCCTGGGCGCCGGGCTGAGGGCGCGGGGCAGGTCCTGGGTGCTCGGCTGAGGCCGGGAGCGGGTCCTGCGGGGCGGGTCCTGCGGGGCGGGTCCTGCGGGGCGGGTCCTGGGCGCCGGG
>JAKSZT010054573.1:957417-993559 GCA_026826555.1 Tolypeutes matacus
GCGGGTCCTGCGGGGCGGGTCCTGCGGGGCGGGTCCCGGGCCCCGGGCGCTCGGCCTGCCGGCCTGGGGGCTCCCCATCCTCCCAGCCCACGGTGGCCGGCGGCGTCCTCCTGCCCAGCTCTCGGCCCTGCTTCTCCTGCCGCTCCTCCCTGACCCTGACCGGGAAAGGTCGCTGCTTTAGGAGCTCCCGGGAAGAGCTCAGCCCCCCGGGGTAATCCAGGCTCACCTTCCGGCCGCGGGGCCGTAACTCAGCCCCAGCTGCAGCATCCCTTTCTCCACGCCAGCTACATGCTCGAGGTCCCGGGGGAAGGACGGAGACAGCCCACGCTGCCGACCCCAAGCCAGCAGGGTCTTGTAGGAAGTGAGGGCTCTCAGAGCCCCAGGCCCGGGCCCCGGCAGCCAACTGCGGAAGCCCCCGGCGAGCGTGCAAGGAGACGGGCAGAGGTTTCGCTCTTTCAAGCCGAGGGAAATGCTATCGCGCCTTCTTTTCCTTCTTAAATGTTTCAAAAAATTTGAAACACTTTCACACTTACAGGACCATTACAAAAAGAATACAAACTTTACACAGAGAACTCTTCCCAGATACCCAGGTCCACCAACTGTGTTTGCCACATATGCCATATCATTCTGTCCGTCCATCTGTCTGTCTTCTGTCTGTCTGCCTGTCTCTCTCTCTCTCTTTATCTATGTCTATCACCTACCTGTCTTTTTATCAAGCCATTGCCTGAACACTTGAGTGTAGGCTATGTACATTTCCTTGAACACTTTATGTACATTTTTTAAGAACAAGGATATTCACTTATAGAACCATCTTAAGTCCATTTATCAAATTCAAGATATCTAACTTTGATATAAAACTTATAGTCTGTATTTTAATTTTTTCATATGTCCCAAGAATGTCCCTTTGAGCCTTTTCTCCTTCCTTGTTAGATTCTATCCAGGATGATGTACTGCATTTCGCTGTTACCCTTTTCCTTTCTTTTCTTTTCTATTCTTTTCTTTTCTTTTCTTTTCTTTTTTCCTTTTTCTTTCTTTTTGCTGTCACTCTTTTCAGCACAGAGGTAAACCCGCCTCTGTGTGTGTCTGCTCAGCATATTTCTGGATCTTGACAGAACGTATGCGAATGGTATAAAGAAACAAATTCTGATCCCCTGTTAATACTTGATGGGGACAGGCTGTTGTATGTGATGAAAATGTTTTACAGACCCTCTAGCGTAGCTGTTGAGCAAGGGATTCCCTAACATTCACTTCATTTAACAACAGCAAAATAATAATTTCCTCTGGGAGACTGGGCCATAATTCCAGGCACTCGAACATTCTTTTATTACCCTTTCATTAAAGAATTGGCCTACAAGTGTAGCCCCTTTTGAGGTCAGTGGAATGCAATAAAGTTCTGAAATCCAATAATCTCTGCTTCATTTGGAGAGATTGACCATTATTTTCATTTTACAAAAAATCCCACCCCTTTAATGAGCTGTAAGTTGTTTTTCCAGTATTGGTGTTGAGCTCAGCTCTGCAAGAGGCAGCATAATTATTTTAAAGGCCATGCTCAGACTCTGTAAGTGCCATTGAAAATGGGAGATGAAACACCTGTTTGATAAGGGCAGGAGCTAACCTGAAGAGGGAAGTGGGATTGTAAATTCCACATACCTGACTACATGGACTGTGAAACACGCAGCCATTTTTATTGCCCAAGTTTGCAGATACAGTGTACATTATTTGCCACAAGGGATATTAGTTACATGAGTGAGTCAGATGTTACCTCCTTAAGGAAATGGCTGGTTCTATGAGTACAGCTCTTAAAGTAAACCTCTAACAGTAGATTTAAACCTATTAAATCCAGTTTTTCACCACTTAAGCACTGTTAAATGGACTGCTTGGTCTACAGGGCTGCACATATGACAATTTCAGAAGACAAGCTGGGATTTCCAGTGGGAGGAAGATTAGGTAAGAGGCCAAAGTAAGAAAATCCGGCCTTTCAGCAATTTGCCAGCCCCCGGAAAGCCAGTGAAAAAAGGTTGCGGAACCCAAAAAGTGGTATTTTCATTAGGCAGCTTAGAAAGAGTAGAAATGGAATTTCAAGAAAACTTAAGCTGAGATTATTGCATTTGCATAGATCATTTGACAGGAACAAAATTGCACACTCAACAGGGGTGCAAGGATAAAAGTACTCAGCATCTGCTTCCAGAACGTAGGACTCCCAGATTCTTCAGAGGAAGGCCAGTAGCTCCATCCTGGCAGCTCTTTTATTGCACTTGAGGATGGGATGCGGGTCTGTCTCCTCATGAGCTGGCAGTGTCACCATGCAATTTCTACGCGTGTTTTCCGTCTGCACTTGGTTGGGAAGGCACCTCCCTTCCAGCTGCTGATTTCTCAAGCTCTGCCTTCTCTGGCTGTTGGCTAACTCTTATTTTCCCTGCAGCTAGGACCATTGCTTGGATGCAGCTACACCCTGGCTCTTTCTTTGATGGGGTGGCATGAGCTGCTGCCCTTTACTCGTCTTTGAACAGCCTAGAAATTCAGTTGTATGATTTCCATGTTGAGTGAGTCCCTAAAGTTGAGGGCAATGATGTGTCTTTGACACGTGGTTGCTTTGGATGGGCCATGCTGTGGATTTGCCCATACCTGTCAGGCTCTCTTCCTAAGTGACCACATCCCTAGTTCAGCATAAAAGGTGGGCACGTCACCCAGAGTTACTCATTCATACCAACCTCAGTGATGAAGTTGCACAAAAAAGAACCTAGTTCAGGACTGGACATGGCGGAACGAAGCTGACATAAGGTCCAAACTTAGGGAGGAGGTGGTCAGCCTGCAGAACCACAAAGCGAAGGTTTCCGTGTGATCACAGAAGCTGGGGATGCCAGCAGCAAGGCCCAAGGAGCAGGAGGATGAGAACAAGGTCCTCCCCACCGAGCCATCTGCAGGAGGTGGCAGCCCTGGGGACGCGGCATGTTCAGCAGCTCACCGAGGCAGGCTGAGAACCAGGTCCTCCCCGCCGAGCCATCTGCAGGAGGTGGCAGCCCTGGGGACGCGGCATGTTCAGCAGCTCACCGAGGCAGGCTGGAAGCCTGATGAAGTGCTGCCGGCTGGTGCCCAGCCTGTCCTGTGCTGCGGAGGGCTTATCCAGTACCCCGTGAGCCTCCACTCTAGGGAATCAGGCATCATTTGTCAGTGTGAGTGTGAAGGCTGAACATGTTCCCTGTCCCTCAAAGGCTGACAGCCCCAGATACTGGTGGAGAGAACAGGCAGATGAAAATGCAAACAGATGCAATGTGAAATAATAGAATGCCAAACCTCATAGATGTCTGAATGTAGGTGGAAAGCCTTGGTGATTCAGGAAATACTTCACAACCTTTTCTTGGGGTTTTGAAGGATGAGTAGGAGTTTGCTGTGTGGAGAAGGCATGTCCAGTTGGAGAGAATATCCCTCTGCTGAGCACAGACTCATGAGGGTGACTTGACAGGTCCAGGAGAGGATGATGGCGTAGATATGGAGATGGAGCTGACCACAGCGTGTCCAGGGGCAGTTGTAAGGGACAAGGTTGTGGAGTAGACGGCTCAAGATTTCTAGTCATGTGAAAGAGCTGCAACCTTATTCTTTGGAACTGTGGAGGACTCTAAGCAAGTGAGGGATACGATCAGGTTTTCTGGAAGGGATTGAAATTGGGCTGGAATTGGGAGGCACAGAGACTGGAAAAGCTTTTGGGAGAATGAGCTCTTGACCAAGGCGAGGAGAAGAGACGGTTTCAAAATCCTGTGACGAGTGATTGGGGCCTGAGCTAGTGTGGAGTGAGGTAGTGGTGCCAGAGCACGCTGGGCATGTGTTCAAATCCTGCATCGGCCTGCGCCAGGCTGGGGCATGCCCCTTTTGTTTTCATCTGTCAAATTGGGCTGATACCTACAGTGCCCTCTCTGGGGTGCTGGTGGCGGGTATCTGAGAAGATGCCCACAGAGCACCCCGCATAGCACGTCGCCCAGCGAGCGCCCGGTGAGCGTTGGCGAGCGTTTTTACGGAGGGGTGTTCTATGACCTTGAGCGCCAGGAGTGGGCCAGCTCAGGTGGAGAGCCACCTCCTTCTGACTTGCCTGCTGTAGGTGGGCCCCCAAGCCTCCCTGTTCTCTGTTCTTCCTGAGGGGATGTGCGTTTCATTGCAAGCTTCAGCTTTTGGGGTCAGGGCGGTTGGGGTGGAAATCCCAGGCCAGTCTCCCATGACCCGGCCGTGGCCATATTTCTCCATAGTTCTGAGCCCCACCTTCCATCCTGGAAAGCGAGCCTGCTGTGAGACCGCAGCTCGTGCCTGGGATGGCACAAAGGCTGTAAGCGAGCCCTGAGCCCGCCCAGCGGGCCATGTGATCACTGTCATCCTAGTGCTGACGCGTACACCGTAGAAGGAAGGAGGGAAGGAATGAAGAAGCAAAACTCTAAATATTTCCGGATGGAAGGAATGAAGAAGCAAAACTCTAATTATTTCCAGTAGCTTTGGCAGCTGTTCAACAACGGAGAAAACCAAAATTCACGACAAAATAAAGAATCTAGAAAGAATAAGAATATATATATATGTATCTATACAATTAAAAAATATTGTCTAATAGAGCTAGACTGTCTGGGAAATATTCAGACTGAGTGGAGTCTTCGCTAGGCCTGGCCACTGGACTTTTTGTGTGTACCACAAGTCTTATCAGCAAATCATGTTGACTAGAAACCGAATCAGTTATGTAAGATCAGTCCATTTGCTGGGTCATGTGTTCTACAAACTCCTCAAGCCCCAGCAATCACGTGTTTTGAGTATATTTTGTAAATATCACAGTAAATGTCTCGACACCCAAGGTGAAGTCATTTCAGCAGAGGCTGGTGCTTTAGCACAGGATAGTGGTGTAGTGCAGGGGCTGGTGATGGGAGCGAGCAGGCTAGGCCGGCAGAGCCTGGGAATTGTGGGTTCACTGGAACAAGCGTCCCTGTAAAAAGAGAGTGAACGGGAACTGTGGTGATGCAGGTAAACTGCTTCTGTAAGCGGGACTTCATGCCACCTGCCGAGGGTGGGCATGGGGCGGTGTGCTGCAGGAGGGTGCAGGAGGTCTGCTGGGGGTGCTGGGGAAAAGACCCAGCCGGGACAGAGGAAGGGTTTCTGGGCAGGCACAGTGTCCAGACTCACATCCAGTCCCTCCAGCAAGCCTTCTGGGACCCTGTCCTGGGTGGGCTTCCACCTGAAAAGGGGTAAAGTGTGCCCACTGAGAGCCAGGCTGCAAGCCGAGGGTGCAGAGGCCGGTGGAACCCTGTCCTTGCTCTCGTGAAGACACGTAAAGGCAGAGAGCGGTGATGCTGCATCGTGGGAGAGGAGGCCAGGCAGGCCTGCACACGCAGCGGGGGTGGGGCACGCCGGCCCTGGGCACACACGCCCCCCCACCTGCGCTGAGCCTGCACCCTCCTGTTACTCCCACTGCTTTCTGAACCCCGCCCCCTCCAGGGGGCAAACGCCGCGTCCATCCCCAGGAGCAAGCATGGCGCCAGCCCGAAGCTGCACGGGTGGTTTCTTCTGCCATTAAGCTCCTGGTGCCTTCCACCCCGTGTCAAGTGCCACTTGAGCTTTCCACGACAACGTTGAGGGAGAAACGCCACCAAATGTCATCAACTAAATTACCGTTCTCGAAGGACATTTTCTTATTGGATATGAATGATCCTGAATCTATGATGATGACGAGAAACAGGAACAAGCATCAGAAAACTGGAGGCTAAATCTGTGCTGACTATAATCCCTTAATTCTCGCATGCTCCTGTCAAATGATGTTCACGACTTCTCAAAAGGCGGATGTGAGAGCAATTAAACGGGTGGCTCACCCCTTGCCGCCTCTGTGCGGTCCGTGAGCAGTGGCGTTGTGTGCCAAATCTGAGGATCGCTCCTCGCAGACTCACCTAACGGGTGCCATGGACTGGCTCGTTACCGGGAAGGCTTCCGCCACGGCTTGCAGGGAGGTAGCACGCACCATCGTCAGTGGGCCTCACCGCGTTGTTTCTGTGCTCATTCTCAAAAACAAGCAAAGAAAACCTCTAAAAGATTGGTTCTTGGGATATCCAGGGACTACCTAGGGAATCAGAACCATGCACTCTGCAGATTTCTCCAAATTCTGTCCTAAATGATTATTTAAGAATTCACATACGACAGAGCCCAGCTGAAGAGTATGCGCCTTACAGGTTGTAAAAGTGTTCAAAGTCATATTCATAGAAATCTGATTCATACGTTTGACCCATTTCTTAACAAATGACTTTTATTGATACATATTAATAAGCATACAGTTCATCCAAAGTGTACAACCAATGGTATTTTCTATAATCACATAGTTGTGTGTTCATCACATCAATCATTTTTAGAGCATTTTCATTATTTTCAATAATAATAATAAACAAAAAAACCGACAAACAAGAACATTCCTCACCTCTCAGTCTCTCTATGCCTCCCCCACTGTCCATAGCTGCTGTTTCTGGCAATTCGATCCTAAGTGTATAGTCAGTGGCTTTTAGTATAATCACATTGTTGTACATTCATCATCGCAAAAATTTTAGACAATTTCATTACTCCAAAAAGAAAAACTCCACCTCCCTTAGCATTCCTTCCTCAGCCCTACATAACCACTAATCTCCTTTCATCTTCTCTGTGTCTGGTCTCCTTCACTTAGTATGTGGTTTTTGTTTTTGTTTTTGTTTTGTCTGATATTAGCATTTTGTACTATTAACTTACATTCGTTCAGCTTCAAAGAAAAATGGCATTTGACTCATTTTTAAGTTTAGTTCCTATGATCCAATCCCAGTTGAGACGAGGTATTGTTCATGCTAAGCAGGCTACTATCAATTTATAAACTTGCATTCACCAGCCAAAGGGGCGCTGATGCAAAGTACCAGAAATCTGTTGGCTTTTATAAGGAGTATTTATTTGGGGTGGAAGCTTCCAGTTACCAGGCCCTAAAGAGTCCAACTCAAATTGCTTCCTCACCAAACTGTTGCCACGTGTGCCGGCATCTGTGAGGGCTCAGCCTTCCTCTTCCTCTTCCTCTTAAGGCTCTGTGGTCCCAGCTTCTTCCGATCTCAGCTGTAGGCTGGCATAAGGCTCGTCTCTCTTCCTGGGGCTCCTTTCTTTCTGGGCTCAGCTCTGGTCTCTTCACAAGGTCAGCTGTAAACTGTCAGGCGAATGGCTCGTCTCTCTTCCTGGGGCCTCTGCCATGTCTATGGAGCACTCTCTCTCTTCCTCTGTGTATCTTCTCTGCTGCTCTCCTTGATTGAGCGTCTGTTTATAGAGCCCACCAAGGGGGCGGGGACTCAACTCTGGGTCACCCTAATGACATGGTCGAATCAAAATCCTAGTCTTGATTTAATAAAGTAAAAGTGAAGCCTCTGAATTTAATACAATCAAAGGGTATCACACCCAGAGGAACAGACCAGTCTACAAACATAATCAATATCTCTTTTTGGAATTCATAAATAATATCAAAGTGCCACAAAACTCCTCCAAACCTGGGATGTCAGATACCTTGGCTCTACAGGTGAGGAAGAGTGAAGAGAAATTTGAGTTTAGGAACTGATATTTCTTTCTGAAGTTGAACGAGACAGAGAAAGATGACAAGATCTCATGATAATAGATGGATCACGATGGCCCAAATCTTCACCTTATGAATACATTGCCTCAACAAAATTTATAAAACAAAATTGCCTTGTTTATTTATTATTCAACAAGTATTTATTGGTGCACCAGCTGCACGTTAGGTACTTCTATATTAGGGACAGTGAGGCAGAGGAACCAAGTCCCTCCCTTGTCTTCTAGTGTGGCTTTGGAGGCTGGGCTGGGGGAGCACGTGGAGGGAATGAGGCTGAGAGGAGGGGAGATGAGGCTTGTTGTCTGCTCCCCGCTGAACTCAGGGCCACAGCGAAGTGCTTCTCTGGCTGAAGACACAGTAAAATTATGGATTGCCCCCGACCCCACCCAACTGGTTCTAACTCCATCTCCCTCTATGTTCATCTGTTTTTGTCCCAAGCACTTGACCATGCATCCTGATTTTCTTGGCACCTCTTGATTTTATTTCCCTACAAATGGCCAATTTTACTGTCCATGTTGACTTTCCTCTAACAACCTGAGGCCTCCTTCCTCTTGGACCTGCTAGAAACACCTTCTGGGAAGACTTGTGGCACATGGTCTGCCCCATCTCCTTCCAGGAGGCATGTGACCTGGCCCTGGCCAGCAGTGGACTCGGCACTCTGACCACAGCCCGCAGCTCATGGATGGGTGTCCAACCCCAAATGGCCCTTTCTCATCCTGCCTCTCCCTCAGAGAGATCTACGCAATGGCCTCCATTCTTGAGGCTCTTGGAGCTGGAAACTCTTAGCACTGTATCTCCCAGCCACAAGGAGGCAGTCTGCCTAGAGTAGGAGAGCACGAAGGCAAGATTTCCTCCAAGAGTGCCCACCTTCCACACGTGTCATAGCCGCGATTCCTCACCCTCAGCAATTATTTACTTCTCAATAGCCTGCTCAGTTTTTATAAGACTTAGCAGTATCTGAAATTATATGTTGTTAATTTTCTCCTTGTTTCAGATCCACTTCTCCCACTGGAATGTTAACTCTAGGAGATTTGTGATCTCATTCTGTCTGCTTATTTTCTCTACTTATCCTTGGGACCTAAAACAGCAGGTGGTTCTTAATGAATGCTCACTTATATTTTGAGGGAAGGTGAGAAGGAATTCTTGAGTCAGTTCCATGATGTTTTAATTTACGTAGTTTAAAATTGTAACATTAAAGCAAATGCACTTTAATATAGAGAGGTGAAGTCTAGCCTCACAGAGAGTGCTGGTGGGAATGTACAGTGGAACAACCACTTCAAAAAACCACTGGGCAGTTCCTGATAAAGTTAATGTAGTTCTTTGTGACCCGGAAATTCCACTTCTAGGTATATACCCAAAAGAAATGAGCACGTATTTCTACAAAAACACATGGACAAGATGTTTATGTTATGAGTTCATAATAGCCTCAAGCTGGGAAAGACGTGTCTTTTAACAAGCTAATTTATAAATCCGTTGTGGTGTATTCATACAACGTAATACCACTCAGCAACAAAAGAATGAACTACCGAGACACTCAACAACACGGAGGACTCCAGAAGACATGATGCAAGAAGCCAGGCACCAAAGTGATGTACTGTATGATTCAATGTGTGGAGAGTTCAAGAACAGGCAAGTGCAATCTGTGGGGACAGGAGTGAGAACAGTGGTCAATTCTGGGAGGAGGGGGGCATTACTGGAAGGGGGAGGAGGAAGCTTTTCATGGGGATTGAAATGTTGACTTTTGACCCGGGTGATGGTTATACAGACAAATGTAAAAGGTCGTGTCCCTCTAGCCAGTTATAATTTTCATTTTACTGCATGTAAATTATTCCTCACTATGTAAAAATGGTGAAAAAATGAGGATCAGGCAATGCAAGTTCTACCTTCCCACAGGCAGAAATCAGCTCTAGACTATCGCAGCTTTACCTCTAAACAGGACTTGTACCGTGTGTTCTTTCCCCTGGCCTAAAGTTGTTCATTAACTTTTTTTCCTGCCAGCGGTGGAGATTGCCAGTTTCTCACTTTTCTCTACGTTGTTGGGGCTGCTTACTACAGCTGATTAATGAGGAGGGAAGCATGCTGAAGTTTTCGACTATGGTCCCAGCTGGTTCAGATCCATTTTATATACTGCCAGACTTCTGCTCTATATGTTGAGATTCTGTGAGTACCATAAGCCTCATATTTTTATGTAATTCTAGAAAATCATGACTTATCAATAGAAACTGTTTGTGTTTGTCCATTTTGTCACTTTTTGCCTGGAATTCTACTCTGATTTGATATTAATATTCCCATCTTGCTTGCTTTCTCTGCTTATCTTTTCTGGTATATTTTTTATTCTATGTTATGACATTTTGTCTTATGTTTGTTTCTTGAAAACAGCATACTGAGTAGTTCAGTTTTATTTTGTGAACCTTTCCACTTATAGAAATGGTTATCATTCTCATAATAATTATTAAGACTGATATGTTCACCTTTTCTGGATGTAGAACCTGCCCTTTTTCATATATACTATTCATCTTTTTATTCTCTTCATCTATATTCTGGAAGCATTTTCTGGGCAAGTTTTCTAACTGACTAATTCAGTTTCATGCATTATTCAATCTAGTATTCTGTATTAATAATTCAGATATAACAACTTTTAAATAAAAGCAATGCCTCTCATGTAGGTTGCTACTTTACAGAATGTGCCGTCAGTTTTCACAGAGAATACGCATTACACGTACTTAAAGAGTTCTCCAAATTCCTTGGTAAGGTGGGCACAGCGAATGATTCCTATGAAGTAGTCTTAGGAGAGGGTGCTGTCCCAAGGTGACAGATGCATACAGCCTACCCAGTGGCCCAGCCTCTGGTAGGGACCGTGAAAAGTATTTCTGGCAGACTAGTTAAGAAAGGAAATACAGTCACAGTGAGTGCATCACTTGGCTGTGCCATGGATAGTGTCTACTGAGTCATAATGTAAACGCTTTATGAAGTTTGGATTATATACTCTGCAAGCATCCCCAACAGGATATCCATTCCCCAGCTTTGTCAAAATGGATAATTTGCCACACTGTTTTCATAATTTTTATAGTAAACAAAGTATTACGAATAGAGCTGAAACTTCCTTTTACTCTCCCATGACCCCATTTGTCTCTCTCCTTCCCCAGAAGTAAACACAATCCTGCGTTTGATGTTCATTAACTCCATTCTTGCTGTGTGCTTTCAGGACATTTAAGCCTTCATAAAATGTATCATTTGCATGTTTCTGTTTATATGCAAATATGTTTGATGCAGCTACCCCCCTGGAGGGGCAGTCATGATATGGCGAAGGGAAGGAAGGGCTCAAAGGACATGTGGGGTCTTGAAAACGCACCTTGCTGTGGCTTGCCTCTCACTCCCTGCTCCCCACCGAGAGCTGGCCCCTCTGCCAAAAGTACACTTTTTACTATTTGGGTCCTTAGTTTTCTTTTCCATCCCTCCCTCCCTTCCTTTCTTCTTTTGATCGTCTGTTCTCATAGAACCCTGTCATCTTCTTTAGTTCATTTACAGTTCAATTTGCACTATGAACTGGTCAGAGAGAAAACTCAGCCAAAATGGATTCTTTATGAAGCCCTCCTTTTCTCCTTCCTAGGGAAAATGTAGGATGGAGATGCTTTAGAACTTCTCTTTTGGGGCTGCCTTAGCCCTCCTAAGCCACTGTCCCTTCCATCGCCTCAGAATGTTGACAGAAGGTATTTCATCTTTAGGTCCCATGTGCCAAGAGGCTTAAATACATAGGCTCCAGCTCCCAGCACGTGGTTGAGCGTTGGCCTGATTATTTCCATTTCCTCAGTGTGCATTTTCTAAGTACTTGTCACCCAGCTCATCAGGGAAGCACACCAGACTCCAGAGAGGGAGTTCTGACCCTCGATTCCACAAGGGAACACCCACTATAATCCCAAGAGCTCACACCTGAGGCCAGAGAGCTCCACCTGGTCGTTAGCAGGACAGATGCCTTCCCACCCCGGGCTGCCAGTGAGGGCCAGGCACCAGGAGTCTACGAATTTACTTCACCTTCTTGTGCAGAAGGCATGAGTGAGAATTTCCCTTCTTCCAATGTCGGTGGTAAAATACTGCTGTACAAACTGGCCAGATTAAAGCCAACCTAGAGCAGTGGCTGCATCAGCAGCTCAGCGATCATTTGTCCCCACGTGGATGAGAGCCTGCTTTCCTTATGGCAGGTTGTTGCAGTGGTCCTTCTTGAAGCTGTTTATGGAAGATACCAATTTCTTAGGAAAAGAGGGTCGCCCTAAGTCTCTTGGCTGAAGATGCTCAATTTATGGTCTTCAGTTCCATCTCTGTCATCATAGACATTTTCACAAATAACTGAATGACTGTGTCATAAAACACTAATATTTCTAGGAGAGAAAATAGCATCTCTTTATCATCTTAAAGGGTTGTGTTTATTTCTCCAGTAGAGAATCACTTCTCCATAAATTAATAGGTGTGTAAGCGTACGTGAGCGTAAGCGTGTGGTTCTATTACCGGTATGCATGGTGGAGGGAATTATCTTTGACTTGGAGGTCTCCTATCAGTTTCTTTGGCAGAGAAATAGACATTAATAGCAAAGCCATCCTTTGTCAAGTGCTAACGTTACAGGTAGTCATGGACATCAAGACCCCAGAGAGACATTGGGACGAAGCTATAAATAAGCGGGGCTCTCCATGCCACAGCGTCGAGCTAGAAGGCCCAGTGGATTCTCCTTTGCACAGCGAGAGAGGCAGGCCAAACCCTGTTCATCTTCAACATCGCACAGAGAAGCAGAGAGGGGGCTGAAAAAGAGGAAGGGAAAAGCTCACTTCTTGTCAACTGTGGAAGTCCATAATCCATTCTCAGTGTTTTGACTTGCAGCAATTTAACTATTTTTACCTGAGATAGAGTCCTGCTGTCAAGTTTAAAGCCGAAGGCCATAATGTCACGACAAAGGAGAGTGGCTCATTAAAGCACTTCCCTCGTCTCGCTTTCAAGATTTCATTCTTTAAACATTTTGAGTTGCATTTTGATAAAACCATCTTGGATTACCTATTTCCCTTTAGGATCTGACAATGTATTTTGATTATTGCAGATTAACGGTGGTTAGATTTGGCAATGCTGACTTGCCTCAGGGAACAAGGAGATTAATCTGTTCTCAGACAGTAATGAAATGTTGGTTTCTTCACACTCCCAGAAATACCCTGGGTGTTATTTCATTGTCCAGTTGTAGTCACTGTCATTTTCATCTTTTTATCAACATGCTCTTGTTGATAACACAACTGTAAAGCAGGCAAGCTGCCAACATTTTCTAATGTGTTCGTTTGAATAAGAGAAGGTCTTTCTAATATTCAAAGTCTCTTTTCATACTCTTGTGCCTTTGGCCAATTTAAAACTATATTATTGCAACAGTATGTGCCAGCTTATAGCATCAAATCCATTGATACCTTTAGTTTTAAACGTGAGTGTCCTCCTTCCCCAGAGCCCATCGTCCTTCCTAGTAAGGCCTCAGGGGCATCCGCTGCTAAATAAGCTCCCTTGGCAGAGAAAGGAGAACTTAATTTGCTGGGTTTAGTACCTAAGCAAAGCAGTTGGAATGTGAATTGAATTCAGGCCTCCGGAGAGAAGAGTTTATTCAGCTTTTTGTCAAATAGCATCCTTTCCTTCTAAGGATAAAAAGGCATTCTAAGTATTTCTCGGCCCCCAACAGTGTGGGCAGGGCTGCCACCTGTGGATATAAGCAGGCTGTGTTGATAGGGGGTATGTGCTCCCCACACATAGTGAGTTATGATGGACAACAGGTGAATATTTTACAGGCCTAGACAATGATTGCCTTCTGTAGCCTACACCCCTTAAGCTTTCACGATGTGAGTTGATTTCTGAAAATGCAACATGCCTTGAACTTTTCAGGAAGGGAGCTATGCCGTAAGGGGGAAGGAGAGAGTAAGTCTCCATGGGGGTTTGGTGCTGCCTGGTCGCTTCTCCTGTAATGAGCTGCCCTCTGGAGGAGCAGGTGACAAGCGAGGCGGTGATGCCCTCCTTAGCTCTAGCGGCTGGGATTGACTGGTTTTGGAAGACTAGCATTACCTACAGTGAAAGGCATACTCGTTAGTCAGAGAGGAAGGCGGAAGTGAATCATTAGCCTCATGCTCAGAGAAGGGTTTGCAAAGCAATGAAAATAATTGCCTTCATGGAGGATAGCCCTTTCCAAAGTTCTCCTCCTTTGATAGGTCAGAATTCAAGCTCGGTGGCAGCATAGGAGCCAGCACAGATGGGATTCTCCTTTCTCCCTGCTCCTACGGAATGCTGTTGGTTTGAAGGCAGGATGGCACTCAGGAAGCGGGAGCTCAGGGGAGCAGGCCAGCTTCCAGGAGACCATCAGAGGGCACAGCTCGAGTCCCGGCTGGACGCGATGGCGGAGGGCTTGCCAAGTGCTGAGGGAGGCCCCGCTGGAGTGTGATCCGTTCTTCTGCACGAGCAAAGGGAGTAAGCACTTCACAAACTGGAAATCACCTGCGGTCACATCACTGCTCTAAGAGGGCCTTCCTAGCCGGCACGTCCCTTGTCAGCCACCTGCTCCCAAGGGATGGGAAACAGCGCTGCTTTCCAGCCTTTCTTTTCCACCCTTCACACTGACATAAACACCTCCCCTCTTCCATTTCTTAATGCCTGGAATAGAATGTGCTTGCGTAATTTCAACCACGCGGGTGTTTCAGGTGAAGACTGAGGGAGATAAGCTGTCTACAAGTGTTCAAGCTAGCCCAGAAGCCATGCTGCAAACACAGTATGAGTCAGTGTTAGTTGGCTCATTCAGTAACCACCTCCAGATCACTTGATCGCTGTACTGGAAGCTCCTTCACGCAAGGAATATGCCTTGCTGGCCGCCGTGTCTCTAGGAGCTTGTGTGCCAGCACCATCGTAGGCTCATGACGTGACTATTAGTTGAATGAATAACAGGTTCTTGTTATGTACCTGCCACAAAACCCAATGAATGGAGGGTAACTGCAAAATAGCTTAGGACCAGACCCATATTTTGAAAGATGATGGCTTATAAATGATGAACTACAGGAACACAGAGGAGGGAGCAGTGACTTCTGCCTTGGGGGTTGAGGAGTCTGCGATGTAGTTAGGAATGAGTATGAAGGTGGGTAGGAGTTCAACCGTGAGAGAAGGGAAAGGGGGCAGCTTTCCAGCCAGAGAGTCTACATAGATGCCTGAGAGTGGTGGTGAGTGTCATGGCAGGAGCCCAAGATTTGCAAGTGAAAGTGGCTCTACCTGGAAGGAAAGTGTAGGACATGATTGGAACTCACGTTTTCTTGAGATTGCCCCTTACCCTTTGTTCAGTTGGAGCCATTATATCATAGATGGGGAAAACCTAGATTCAGGGAGCCAATCAAAGACGCTGGCTGTCTTTTAGGCATGGTGAGAGCTGTGTCTGCAGAGGACGATGGCACTGGCTGGCCGTGGGGACAGAGAAATCGAATCGCGCATAGACTTGGCCTGTGGGTGATGGCGTGCAGGAGACCCCTAGGCTTGCCGCTGTGTCTGCATCACCCCTGAAACCCAGGTGGTGAGATGGGCCACCAGCAGCCGATGGCTCGTATTTCTGCTCAGAGCTTGTGGAAAAGGGACTCTTTCCAGTTAGGGCAAAATCCTAGCCCAAACCAATAATGTTGTCTGAACAAACGGAACATTTTATCGGGCCGGAGAAGGGCTCATGCGTAAAACTGAGCAATAAGGAGCTCAAGGACTGGAAGTACAGAAACCCTTGCTAACTACAGGCAAGGTAGCCATGTTGTTGCTGCCGTGTAAGAATTCAGATTTCTTCACTCTGAAAAGAAATGCGATCACGACTGGGCAAAAGAGCATTCGCTGTGGCCTTGCTAAGAAGGCAGAATATGCACGCAGCGATGCAATTTGTCAACGCGCACAGCAGGAAAAAGGTAGCAAATACAACGTTCCAAAGCATTCCGTAGCACAGAGAACGTGTTGATAAGGCAAATGCGGAGGAAAATGCAGAAGAAATGCCTTAGCTCTGTACAGCCTACACGATGACTGATTCGCCACCAGGTTTCCCTGGAGGTGGGAATGGCTGCTGGGCCCCTATAGAGTTTATCAAAGGCTGGCACAGCAACTTCCACTGGCTCTCCCAGCACCTGCTGCAAAGCCTGCAGGCACCCAGTCAACTGCGCCCCGCCTCTGCCCGGCGAGGGGCCAGAGCCCGCAGGCCCAGGGCCACCCTCTAGAGTCCCCTTCGGGCACCAGTCGCGAGCTCGGGGCCCAGGCCACCTGCACTGCTGACAACTGGCTGCCCATGTGGGGCTCCCCACCACCCCTGGGTTCTATAATTCACTAGAACGACTCGCGGAGCTCGTGAGAGCGTTATATTGACGATTATAGCTTCCCTGTCGTGAAAGGGTACGAGTCAGAAGAGGCCCAGAGAAGAGGCGTGTAGGGCGAGGTCTTGGAGGGTCTCAGGTGCAAGCCCCCAGGCCCCCCCCCCCCGCCCCCGCGAGCCAGAGCGTGTCAGCCTCCAGGCACAGCTGCCATACATCACCCGAGTCGTGGGAGCCCATGTGACTTCGAGTGTCCCAAGTTGCCATAGGGTCTCCTTCCTTATGTAGGCGTGATGGATGGAATCGAGATCCAGGGGGCTAAGCTCACTGTGCAGCCCCCGCCGCTCCCAGAGGGCGGGGGGGTGGGGCCGAGAGCACCTGCTTGGCCTCTCTGGTGGGCGTGGCCCCCACCCCCTCCAACTATCAGGTGTGGTCCTGGGCAAAAGACCACCTACACAGAAAATGCCAGAGAGCACAGGTTGCTTCTGCAGGAGCTGGCGACAAGGACCAGCCAAGTTCCGCACTGTGCTGCAGTCCCCAAAGAGGCACGGCGCTGTTTCTTGAAAGAGGGAAGATGCACACACGTATGCATATGCATATCTAATTTATAATGCACACTCTTAAATGAGCATTTCTGTGATTTGCTTTAAACTTGGGATTTTAATTAACATTAAAGGAGGGAATGTTGTCTTGTGTTTGTCCTCATGGGACATGTTTCTTTATATTTCTTTTCCTTTTAAATGCATGGAAAAGTTGGTATAAAATCCTATGGTTTAATCAGCAGTGCAAATTAATGTGTGGTTTTGTTCTTTTGTCACGTTAATCATGGGTTCCGTTCTTAGAGTCTTCAGGGATTGCCAGGACTTATGTGCCAGGGACTATTTTCCACGTATCGAAATATTTGGCAGCATAGTATTAAGAATTTAGAAATTGATTTTTAATTTCCTGTATCTTCTATAATTTAGTTATGGAAAAGCCTTGTTAGTATTATTATTATTAGCTACCTTACTCTAATGAAAAATATACATGCCAAAATATTTTGGAAAAGTTAAATTACCATGATAGTTTTATGTGAGCAGATAAAATGACTGTGGTAAGTACAGAAAATGCAGTTTTTTCTATAGCTTCTTAATGCATTTAAAGAGATTTGAGGGAAGCGGCTGTGGCTCAATCAGTAGGGCTCCCGTTTACCATATGGGAGGCCCCGGGTTCGGTTCCCGGGGCCTCCTGGTGAGGGCAGGCCCGCCCGCACGGCGTGGTTAGCTGACCCAGCGAGCACAAGCAGCAAGGGGGGGATAAATGAATAAATAAATAAAATCTTTAAAAAAAATAAATAAATAAAGAGATTTGAGATGCACTGTAGAACAACTTTTCAGAGGAACACTTGGGCTTCAAAAAGTTTGAAAATAACACATAAATTGAAGGAACGTCATCATACTATACCAGAACCAAATGAAGTGATTTAAAAAATACCACTTTATGGGAAGCAGTTATGGCTCAGGCAACTGAGGTCCTGCCTACCACATGGAAAGTCGATGGTTCGGTTCCCGGTGCCTCCTAAAGAAGACAGCGAGCTGGCGTGACTGGCAGGCTTGGCAAGCTGACACAACAAGATGACGCAACAAGAGACACAAGAAGAAAAAACATAGTGAGAGACACAACAAAGCAGGGAACAGAGGTGACTCAAGAGATGAGATGCCTCCCTCCCACATCAGAGGTCCTAGGTTCAGTTCCCGGGGCCTCCTAAAGAGACAGCACACAACAAGTGCGAACAACAAGGGGGTGGGGAAAAATAAATAAGTAAATAAAATAAATCTTTTTTAAAAAATCACTTTATAAGATGCAAATTTAATTTTTTAGAAAAGCAAAGTTATTGCTTAATAAAAACACCAGACAAATATTATTTAACTCTTATTTCCTATAAAGCAGGGAAAACAGTCTTCAGGGGATTTTGAACCATTTAAATGATATGCAAATTTTGTGTGCCTTTATTTACCCATTCTGCCGTTGTTAGGCATTTAGTTATTGCCTTTTTGTTCTATTACAAATAGCACTGCTCTGAACATTCTTTTTTTTTTTTTGTATTGGAGTGAAATTCACATAACGTAAAATTAGCCATTTTAAAATGTGTAACCCAGTGGCATCTAGCACACTCACAGGAGTGCACGACCATCAAGTGTCTCTAATTCCAAGCTATCGTCCTCGCTCCCGAGGCTCCAGATATTCCCGTGCGTGTCTGGTGGATGTTTGCATCTTTCCTGTTGTGCCTGTGCTGGGAAGTACAATTCCTGGGTCATAGCTCTGTATTTTTAAAATGGCATTCATAGAATGCTCCCCGATGTAGCTCAGAGACTTCATGGGATAACACATTTTGGATTTAAAAATAATATTTACTTATTGCAGTCAATTTGGAAAGTCCATAAAATCTAAAGTAAAGAATAAAAATTGCCTGAAATACTCACATCCAGAAGAGTGCCATTTAGCGATTCAGGGTGTTTCAGCCTGTTGTGTGCACATTTTATTTACTGCTTTTAAAGCCATTTCCTTTTTACTTAATGGTGAATTTTGTTTCACTGCTATTCCTTTAGAACACGTTTAACGGTTGAGTGAGTATTCCATCATACATATCTATTTTGGCTCATTTTCCCATTTGTAAATTTTCAGGTCATTTCTAGTTTTTCAGTGTTTTAAATATCAGTGTTGGGAATTCACATGAATCCATTTTTGTGGGAGTGTACCTTTGATTATTTTCTTGGAATTCCTTTAGAAAATGGGTGAAATTGCTGGAACTGGGGCAATGACCAGTCTTAAAGTTTTTGATCTCTATTTCCACAGAAGGCTATTTCAGCTTGTGTCACATAACAGTGGTGCAGGAAACGAATGAATCGCCATTTCTCTTCCCCTCGACTCATGTGGCCTAATAAAAATTCCTTGACAATTCAGTTAGAGTAGGGTACAAATCAGGTGTGTTGTAAAATATATCAGGCAGGTTATCTACATGGAAATGCATCATTTTCTTTTAGTAGAGATGAAAATAGGACATTTAAAAATATAATGTTTCAGTGGAAATATCATGTAGAACTATAGGCAGTGAAAATGTTTACCAGTCTAGTGGTAGATGGAATGTTCTAGAATAGTTTCCTATGCCCCCCCATACACTTATCATTCTTATATAAACCATGTACCAATATTTCATTATTGATACAAATATTCTTTCTGTGCCTACAGTTACAAAATAAGTAAGTTATTGCCCCCATCACCCCCTCTCATGGCCAAAGGGTTTCTTTTTTTAAAAATATATTTTTATTACAAAAGTTGTGAACTTACAAAACCATCATGCACATGTGTAGAATTCCCATACAACACCCCTTCACCAACACACCACACCGGGGTGGAACGTTTGTTACAGATTGTGAGATAATATCATCAGGCAATCACCACTAACCATGGTCCATAGCGTACACTTGGCATATTTTTTCCATACCCTCCTATTATTAACACACTACATCTTTGGCATAGATGCGAGCATATTACAATATTACTGTTAACTATAGTCCCTAGGTTACATTAATTGTATTTTTCTTATGCTTCTCCACATTCCAACTACCCTACAATTGTGATGTACATCCATTCTAGTTCACAGGGCATTCTTGCATTTGTACCATCAACCACAATTCTCATCCACCTCTGGGTTCACTGTGTTATTCAGTCCCTAGATTATTCTTCAGCTTTCTTTCAAATGACATTGACATCCCTAGACTACCCTTGCCAGCCACAATCCCATTTATAATCCAGCTGCTACTCACTCTAATGTGTTATATATGTCTATCCATTTCCACACTCTTACAGTCAGGTTAATTAAAACTCCTACGTATAGTAAGCATCAGTACTCCTGTGCAGCCCTCCTCTTATCTCCTAATAACCTACGCTCTAGGTTTTAACTCCATGCGTTTATTCTTTGTATTTAGTTCATATTAGTGGGACCATGCAATATTTGTCCTTTTGAGTCTGGCTTATTTTGCTTAGCATTATGTCTTCAAGATTCATCCATGTTATCACATGTGTCCCAATTTCATTTCTTCTTACTGTAGCATAGTATTCCATCGTATGTATGTACCACATTTTCTTTATCCATTCATTGGTTGATGGACACTTGGGTTTTTTCCATCTTTTGGCAATTGTGACTAACGCCGCTGTGAACACCGGTGTGCAGATGTCTGTTTGTGTCAGTTTTCAGTTCTTCTGTATATATTCCTGGTAGAGGAATTACTCTATGGCAGTTCTATATTTAGCTTCCTGAGGAACCGCCAAACTGTCTTCCACAGAGGCTGCACCATTTCACAATCCCACCAACAGTGAAGGAGTGTTCCTATTTCTCCACATCCTCTCCAGCACTTTTTGTTTTCTGTTTTTTTAATAATGGCCATTCCATGCTGTATGAAATGATATCTCATTGTTGTTTTGATTTACATTTCCCTAATGGCTAGTGATATGGAACATTTTTTTCCATGTGCTTTTTGGCTATTTGTATTTATTTTTTGGAGAAGTGTCTATTTAAGTCTTTTGCCCATTTTTAATTGCATTGCTTGCTTTTTTATTGTTTACTTGTATGATCTATTTATATAGAGTGGAACTCAAACGCTTATCAAATATGTGGTTTCCAAATATTTTCTCCCATTGAGTGGGCTGCCTTTTCACCTTCTTGGCAGAGTCCTTTGAATCACAAAAGTCTTTAAGTTTGAGGAGATCCTATTTATCCATGTTTTCTTTTGTTGCTCCTGCTTTTGGTGTAAGGTTTAAGAATGCCCCACCTACCACCAGGTCTTGAAGATGTTTTCCTACATTTTCCTCTAGGAGCTTTATGATTCTAGCTTTTATATTTAGGTCTTTGATAATTTTCATTTAATTTTTGTATAAGGTGTGAGATAGGGGTCCTATCTCTATTGTTTTTTTATTCTCAATTTCATTTATTTCTGCTCTTACTTCATTCCTTCTACTTGCTTTGGGAGTAGTTTGCTGTTCTTTTTCTTGTTCCTCCAAGTGTGTAGTTAAGTCGTTGATTTTAGCTCTTTCTTCTTTTTTTTAATGTAAGCATTGAGGGCTATAAATTTCCTTCTCAGCACTGTCTTCGCTGCATCCCATAGGTTCCGATATGTTGTATTCTTGAGATATTTATTGATTTCTCTTGCAATTTCTTCTTTGACCCACTGATTATTTAAGAGTGTGTTGTTTTATCTCCATATATTTATGATTCTTCCCTTTTTCTGCCTCTTGTTGATTTCCAACTTTATTCCATTATGATCAGAGAAAGTGCTTTGTATACTTTTGATCTTGTTAAATTTATTGATATTTGCTTTGTCCCAACATATGGTCTATCCTGGAGAAAGATCCATGAGCACTTGAGAAGAATGTACATCCTCTGTTTTGTGGTACAATGTTCAGTATATGTCTATTAGGTTTAGTCTATTTATCATATTATTCAGTCTGTCTGCTTCTTTATTGATCCTCTGCCCAGATGTTCTATCCAATGCTGAGAGTGGCACAGTGAAGCCTCCAACTGTTATTGTAGAGATGTCTATTTCTTCCTTCAGTTTTGCCAGTGTTTGCCTCATGTAATTTGGGGCATCCTGGTTAGGTGCATATACATTTATGATTGTCATTTCTTCCTGGCAAATTGCCCCTTTTATTAATATATAATGTCCTTCCCTGTCTCTAATAACAATTTTCCTTTTAAAGTCTATTTCATCTGATATAAGTAGAGCCACGCCTACTTTTTTTGGTGACTGCATGCATAGAATATCTTTTTCCATCCTTTCACTTTCAATCTATTGGTATCCTTGGGTCTAAGATGAGTGTCTTGCAGACAGCATATAGATGGCTCATATTTTCTTATCCATTCCGCCAGTCTGTGTCTTTTGATTGGGGAGTTTAATCCATTAAAATTCAATGTTTTCACTGTAAAGGCAGTTCTTATTTCACCCATTTTGACCTTTGAGTTTTATCTGTCATATTTATTTTCACCACTCTTTTGAGACTTTTAGTTACTTTTACGGATATAATCTTCATTTCTAGACTCTCTTCCAAGCCTCTTTCTCCTGTCTTTTCTTTTCAGGCTGTAGCACACCCTTTACTAGTTCCTGCAAAACTGATCTCTTGGTTACAAATGCTCTCAGTTTCTGTTGATCTGTGAATATTCTAAACTCACTCTCATTTTTGAAAGACAGTCTTGCCAGATATAAGATTTTTGGCTGGCAGTTATTCTCCACAGTGCCTTAAATATATCGTAACACTGCCTTCTTGCCTCCATGGTTTCTGGTGAGAAAACGGCACTTAATCTAATTGGATGTCCCTTGTGTGTTATATGTTGCTTTTCTCTCGCTGCTCTCAGAATTCTCTTTGTCTTTGGTATTTGACATTCTAATTTGTATGTGTCTCAGAGTTTGTCTGTTTGGATTTATTTGGATGGGAGTATGCTGTGCTTCTTGGACACAGATATCTATGTCCTTCAATAGGGTTGGAAATTTTTCTACCATTATTTCTTCAAAATTCCTTGTTCCTTTTCCCTTCTCTTCTCCTTCTGGGACACCCATGACACATATGTGTGCATGTCTCTTGCCATCATTTATTATTATGCAGTTTCTCTCTGGCAGAGGAGAAAGGTAGGAGAAGCTTCATCAATTCCTGGGGCTACGTGGACAACTTCACCTTCCATAGCTTACAGGACCAACTACATCCTTGGCTCCTACTACACAAACAGCAAGGGAGAAAAGACAAGAAAGCCCTAAACTAAAGGAAGAAACTGCACCCAGAATAAATACATCTAGCAAGCCAGATGCGAAAACACCAACAAAAAATTACAAGCCATAGCAAGAGACAGGAAGATATGGCCCAGTCAAAGGAACAAGATAAACCTCCAGATGACATAAAGGAGTTGAGACAATTAATCATAGTTGTTCAAACAAATCTCCTTAATAAATTCAATGAGATGACTAAAGAGTTTAAGGATATTAAGAAGACACTGGGTGAGCACAAAGAAGAATCTGAAAGCAAACATAGAAAAATAGCAGATCTTACGAGAATGAAAGGCACAATAAATGAAATTTAAAACACACTGGAGGCATGTAACAGCAGATTTGAGGAGGCAGAAGAAAGGATCAGTGCGCTTGAAGACATGGCCTCTAAACGTGAATATACAAAAGAACAGATGAAGAAAAACACGGGGAAAATTGAACAGGGTCTCACAGAACTAAATGATGGCAAGAGACGTGCAAACATATGTGTCATGGGTGTCCCAGAAGGAGAAGAGAAGGGCAGCAATCTATGCCATGCGGGTCCACAGTGACCACAATTGCGTAGGTAGACTGATGTAGCAGGATGCTCTTCTGGCCTCCTGGGCCTCCCAAACAGGTGCTTCAGATAGCTTCAGATAGCTTGGAGTGATTACTAACTGCCCTGTAGGACGAGCTGACTCTTGGAATACCTTATTCAGCTGCAATCTTGCCCCTTTTCTGGGTACTGGTTTCTTTCTTTCTTTTTTTTTTTTAAAGATTTTATTTATTTATTCATTTATCCCCCCCCTGCTGCTTGTGCTCGCTGGGTCAGCCAACCACGCTGTGCGGGCGGGCCTGCCCTCACCAGGAGGCCCCGGGAACCGAACCCGGGGCCTCCCACATGGCAAACGGGAGCCCCACTGATTGAGCCACAGCCGCTTCCCAGGGTACTGGTTTCTTTTGGAGGTGAGGGAGATGTTTTAAAATTGACTTGTGATGTTTGCACAACTAACTGTGAATATCCTAAAAACATTGAATTGGATACTTGAAATATGTGAATTATATCTCAATAAAGCTGTTAATTTTTTTTTTTTTAAAGAAATAACTTAGTGTTCAGGACAATAGTGGAAGCATGTCTCTGAGGCATTTGATGATTGTAATCATGCACGTTTCTGTAAAAGATAACTGCCAACAGAGAGGAGGTGGAATCTGAGCAGGTTTGAAGGAAAGGGAGGATTGGATTGGTCGAACATAGTGAGGCATTCTAGAAGGTTTGAAAAGTGTAGGCAAAATCCCAAAGGTAAAATCCCAAGATATTTTGTTCTCCCGGGCCCAAGGACTGACTTCTTCTGAAGTGTGAATTCTGGGAGTAGAAGAATGGGTTAAGAGGAAAAGTAGCACATTTAAGTTAAGTGGTTAGCAGTATTTTCCTTAGTGCAAATGAATTTATGAGACTGCTCTTCTCTAAGGAATAATAAATAAACTAATTAATTAATAAAAAATAAAGATACAGGTATCAGGTGCCATTTACCTATTTAATAATTTTGCCTAGTCCTTGTCATCATCATCATAAATACCACTAACATAGGTAAAAGTTTCCCAGGAAGGTATGAGGCCATTTATTTAGGGGTCTTTGCAAATTTGCAGCTATACATCTGCTAAGGAAATTATCATAGAGCATCAAATACATTTGCATGTATACAGTAACCAAGGTAATTATGGTGATATATCAAAGAACATATACCAGAATTCCCAAATGATTTTTCTCCCTCCACCCCCACCCCCAAGAAAGCATCCTTGGTCATCTTTGGAAGTTGTTAGTGTATCAACTATAGATTCTGAAATTAAGAAAAACATCACACATTCCTCCTGACTTTTCCAAATGTATTTTATTTCAAGATAACCAGATAATCGATGATGGAAAGTTATTCTTTTGTAGCAGAATCACACTCATAAGTGAAGGGAGAATAGTAGAACTAAACACGCACACTTTGCCACCCCTGATCCGATGGCGAAATAGATCACAACAATCACTGTCAGTGGTTGCTACAAACTTTGGGCGAAAGGTCGATGGACACTTTTTAATTACTCCATCAGTGAGCCCTCCAGAATGCACAGATCGATCTTGGCATTGATATTATAATTGTTATTATCATCCTTATTCTCTCCCACTAGGATGCAGCAGAAATTTCTTAGCACCACTGCTGAAGGAGCCTAGACCCTCCCTCCCAAAATGAATCCTGAATCTAATCAAGCTTCTAGAGCTAACGAGCACTTTATATAAAATATGTGACTAGAGGGGCGTGTGAAACATCGCCACAAGACTACAACCTGCAAAGTCGGGAATGTGGGAAATTTTGTAGGAAAAATAGCCCGGATTCTTAAAGAAATAAATGATGCAGGGAACAAAAAAAGGCAGAGGAAGCTGTTAGAGATGAGAAGAAATTACGCAGGTGATATTAGGAATCTTGATTCAAGCAAATGAACTGCTAAAGCTTTACCTCTGTTTGGAAATTCAAGGGAAAATGAACATGGATTGGAAATTAGATGATGTCAAGGAATAATTGTTAATTTTGTTGGATGTGAAATTGTTACTGTGGTAAGTTTGTTCTTTTAAGTTCATATTGATTAGAGATACCTTAGTGAAAGAAATGACAGGTGAATCGTGATGCCTGGCTGGTCGTGGAACTGCGTGTGCCGAGGGGATTCCCAGGATGGGGAGTTTCAGCGTTAGACCAGATGGTCCCAGGCAATCGGAGACCTTCTATCTGAGTCACTTTATGTTGAAGATTGGTATTAAAAAGTCACTTTATGTCTCAGATTTGCATTAAAATGCTCCACTACAGGAAAAATCGATGGAGGGATCTATAGAAATGTGTTGAGAGTGAGTTGATTATACTAGTTTTTCTATCTGAAGGTGAGTTTGAGAATTTCCACAATAATACAAAGTTTATTTAAAAAGTAGCTCCCCGTTAAGTGGTGAGCAGTGCTTGTTTGGGAATGCTGAGGTGTGTTTGCTCCATTTGTCATCATCTGGGGGTGAAAAATGGACTCAAGCAAAGGAGGAGGAATCTCAGGGAATTTTGCCTTATGGTGAGAACTTTTGGGAAAGATGCATAAGACAGAGAGTTCCTTCTGGCTGGAGCATGTGCATTCAGCCCCCCGGGACACACGCTGCCAAGGACTGATTTACTGAAGACACTTGTCAACCAAGAAATAGCGCGCTAAGCTGCAAGGCAACAAGACATCTGTTTGGGGTCTTAGATTTGTAATTCGGGGAGCACAGATTCAGGTAGCACCCCAAATCATGCCCTGTCTTGGCATTTCCAGGCAGGGGGTTTTAAAGGAACAGGAGCTTAGACGAGTTGTTTGTGGCTGGTGGATATTTGGGGTGCTCCAGCCGTCCTTGAGGTTAGCTAGCTAACTGAGCCCTTTAGCCCGTGGCTTGTTTCATGGGGGCTGGCTGTCCTTGGGGTTTTGAGGAACTTTGCTGCTTGAGTCTTTGCAGACCCGGACAGTTGTGCAATCTGCTACGACCTGCCTGGGAGCAACCTCCAGAACGCCCTCCGGCTCCGCTTTACAGCCCTTAGCCATAGAAACTCTGTTCTGTTTTATTTCTTTTTTGCAGACTGCAGTAACCTCCAGAAGGGACTTCTTCACGGAGAACTTGATTTGTACCTGAGACCTGGTGTAGCCCATGTTGGGACAGTGGAGTCAATATGCTTTTAGAGAATCTCTCTCTAAGGAACACTACAGAGAGCAAACTAATCGTGTGGTGTGTAAGCCTGAAGAAGGCAGCAAACAGATATTTTCCCAGAAATCCCATTGCAACCTTTGAGGTCAAAAGGTAGCTAAATAGCCTGGTGGCAGAAGTGGAAAGGAAGCAGACTCCTGTCATGTAATCTAATTTTTGACAAGTTTTGGACAAATACATAGACAACTTTAAGGCCAATACCTGACAAGTACTTAGGTTATTTATTCTAAAAGAAGCAGTACTATGCAAGGTTACTTTCAAATGTTAGTGAGGCAAAATAAAACAGTGTCAAGAGATTACATTCAGCAACAAATGTTTTTACTTTCTTGTTGAATATAAGTTGATACCTTACTGATTTTTTATAAATCCTTTAGGCTTACTTAAATAAAGAGAATGTACAAAAAAGTGAGGTGCCTGCAAACGAGCAAATTCCAATAGTGGGGGAGGGGGGTCGGAAGCAGAAAAGTGGGGCTGCTCCCCAGCTTCACTGCCTCTGTGGGGACCAGCACTGGATGCCTTGTCCACAGGTGGGGTTCACCAAGATGCCACCCCTTCAGGAGGCCTTCTGCACCCTATAGAACACACGTGTGTGTAAATGCTACCATGCCCAGCAGCAGGGACCCAGTGCCTTTCTGTCCTCTGCAGACCCAGCTTCCTGGGGTTAGTCCATTTGGGCTTATTTGATGCTTCTGAGTGGGCAGGTACAGTCTGGGTGCATGTCCCCAAATCCCTGTACCATCTAGCCCCGCCATCTAGTTCAGGTGCAGGAATCCACAAGCCATTGCTTACCATCCAGGTGACGCGCCATCCAGGTGGCACCATCCAGGTGACGCGTCATCCAGGTGGCACCATCCAGGTGATGCGCCATCCAGGTGGGGCACCATCCAGGTGGCACCATCCAGGTGATGCACCATCCAGGTGGGGCACCATCCAGGTGGCTCCATCCAGGTGGCTCCATCCAGGTGGCACCATCCAGGTGATGCGCCATCCAGGTGGGGCACCATCCAGATGGCACCATCCAGGTGGCTCCATCCAGGTGGCTCCATCCAGGTGGCTCCATCCAGGTGATGCGCCATCCAGGTGGGGCACCATCCAGGTGGCACCATCCAGGTGGCACCATCCAGGTGGTGGGCCATCCAGCATCCTGGAGGAGGGAGGGCCTGGCAGCACCAGGCATTTGTTTGAAGTGGCCAGCGTGGCTTTATTTTGCTACCTGCAGACCCCTTGAAAATGCAGTGAGTGGGGTGAATCATGGCCCTTTGTCTGCAAGGCAGGAGGGTGAGAGCAGCTGGGGTTTGGCTTCTGGGGTTGCATTTGACAGGAAGTGGATGTGCTCAGAAAGCTCGAGGAGCCTGCTCTGCCTTCAGCAGTCCAGTCTTGGGGGTCTGTAAATCCATCGCAGCAAGGTCTGGGCCACAGAATCCACTGAGCTGGTTCTCAGGACTGGGAGAAAACGCCAACCCCGTATCACCTTGGCGCTGTGGCTTTTTTTACTGGGACCCGGGGCACTCGGTGTCTGGAGGCATTCTGAACACCCCAGGAGAATAGGGAATCCAAGTCTAGACACTAAGGCCTGTCCCCCCACTGGGGGACAGGAGGAGAGGACAGGGCGTGCTTGGCAATGAGCATGGTGGCCCTTCCTCCCAGGCCTGCAGCCTGCGTGCTGGAAGGGTGACCTCTGTTCCTGGTGCCCGGGGCCGGTGCTTTTTGCACAGCGGCAGCCTGGCCTGGCAGCAGCATGCTCCAAAGTGCCCTGTGTGCGTGGCTGTGCTGGCATGCCCTCCGACAGGGGTTCCAGAGCCGAGGACCAGCCTGGAGGCCTAGCACGTGGGTGGCTGTGGGGTCAGAGGGACCTTGGCAGAAACCCAGAGGCCCCGTGTGCTGGCGCCGTGGCCTTCCTAACCTGCTGTCTGGCTGGCTCCTGTGTTTCCCCATTGCAAAATGAGGGCAGTGCGATGAAATCGACCAGTCTGCTTTGTAGACTAGATGAGATTCATGAGGCATTGGCACGTATGTGCTAAAAAGCATTGGTGACCTTCTCCTTCACTCAGTAGTCAATAATAATGTATAAAGTTTAGTCCCGATGCGAGAGGGCGTGGGTACAAAGTGGTAAAAGAGGGAAAAAGGAGTGAATGACCTGACATTCCCTCTGACGGGCAGCAGAGTAGAGGAAGAAGAGGCTCGACAGTTGGAAACTTCAGGATTTCCTCCAGGCCCGGTGCCACCAGCTTCCCAGAGCCGGTTCGGGTTAGCTGGCACTGCAGCAGGGCACGTGCGGTGCTTTTGCAGCGAGGTGCGGCATGTGTCTGGAGACAGAGCTGTGGCCCTTTCTCGGGGGCCTTTTACATCTCGTGCAGTGTGTGGATGACTTTATCGGGTCGAGCCCTTATGAGACGTCTGCTTAAGTCTGTGGGCTCAGGGGCGCTGGCGTGCTTTGTCATTTTTTATAAGTCTTTGAATGAGCCGTAATTTGTTGAAATTGTATGCTTGTTCAGCAATTTCATTATTTAGCTTTTTTGTTCAGTTTTTCTTTACGCTTCCGTTGTCAGTATTAATATTGGGACCTTAGCTATGTGAGGCTGCTTCGACAGATAAGGAAAAAGTGAGAATTGTCAACTGGTTTTTCAGTGAACTCTATGGGAGAAGTGAGTCACATCCCTAAATAGAACAAATTCCTTGATTTCAACACAAGCCCGTTGTAAATACTGACTTTAAAGCTTTTCCTTCTCCGGCCACTACAGAAACTCCGTTTGTTTCTGCTCCTGTGTAGGAGCTGCAAGTAGAAGATGGAAACATCGCCATCTTGTGTCCCATTTCTTAAACGGTATTTAACTACTCAAGGAAAACTAAAATCAGTCTCGGGATTTCCAGTCCTCGAGTTTCCCCAAGTAGGGAAAGCCAGTCGCCTCCTTTTCTCCTTCGAAGAAAGAGCGTTATAAATGTTTTTTTGAATTCACTTAATGAAATTAAAAATTCAAAGAAATACTTTCATTATTTCTCTTTATACAGAAGAATCACTCTTTAATTCTGGGCATGCTGAAGTTTTTGGTGATTGTTTGGCTGGATCTCATTGCATCAAAATGTTAATTACTCCAAAGCTTTGATTTCAGTATTATTTTAAGACTTTTAATGTCATAACTGACTAGTTTATTTGGATTTGAAAAGTTGCTGTTCAAGATGGTTTTTTTTTTGCCAAAATGGGTAGTAAAGAGTGTATATGTGTGTGTGTGTGTGTGTGTGTGTACATATATATATGTATATATGGCCTTCCAAAGGGAAAGAATTTATCTGTACATCAGTATGGAGCCCACTTGTGGCCAAAGGAAAAACTTCATTGTCTGAGAGTCTGGTTTTCAAAAATTGGGTCAGGCCTGTATCACCATGATCTTCAAACATTTTTGCTTAAATACACTAGAAAAGAATATTGTTAATCTGTGTAACTCCTAGCATATATCAAGTTACATCTAAAATTTTACATCATAATTTTTAATATTTTATTGAAGTATATCATTCATACGTGAACATACATAAAGTATATAGTAAAAGTTGTGAAGTTACAAAATAAACATGCACCCCCAACACCCTGCATTGTTGTGAAACATTTGTTACAAACTATGCAAGAGCAGCCTCAAAATATTACTGCTACTATAGTTCATATCTTACATTTGGTGTATTTTCCCCCAACCCGTCCTATTTTTTTTTTAAGTATATTTTTATTGCAGAGGTTGTAAACTTACAAAACAATCATGCACATGTGTGGAATTCCCAGACAAAACCCCTTCACCAACACACGACACCGTGGTAGAACATTTGTTACAGATTGTGAGATAATATCATCAGACTATTACCACTAACCACAGTCCACAGTGTACATTTGGCACACTTTTTCCATACTCTCCCATTATCAACACAGAGCATCTTTGGCATCGATGCACAAATATTATAGTATTACCGTTAACCACAGTCCACAGGTCACTCCAGTTGTATTTTTCCCATGCTTCTCCACATTCCCACCTCCCTGCAATAGTGACCTACGTCTGCTCCAGCTCACAAAGGACACTCTTGCATCTGTACCATCAACCACGATTCTCATCCACCTGGGTTCACTGAGTTATTCAGTCCCTAGATTATTCTCTAGCTTTCTGTCAATTCTCATTTACATCCTTAGACTACCCTTTCCAGCCACATTGCCATTTATAAACCGGCTGCTACTTGCTATGTTTACATCATAATTTAACGAGATAAAATTTTCCAGCATATGGTAAATATAGACATTTAGAAATAAAACTGTAACATTGCTCTTTAAACGTGTCCAATGTAATCTAATTTCTATAGCAATTTGATAGCTATTTAATTAATTACCCAAACAAAACAAAACCTCTGAAAAGGCGCTCCTCCAGCGGAGGAGAGTTCCCAGTGGCCCTGGGGGCACAGCCTTCCTCCCCCACCCCCTCTGAGAAGCAGGCCATTTGTGAATGTTATTTATTGCTAGAATAAAACAGGGTTCAGCAAAACTTCTTGTATTTGTAAGTTCTGAGAAATTTTGTTTCCATAAATAAGTAGATGTTAAAAAGGAGTTTGTTTAAACTCTTTCTGAGTTAAATGCAAAATGTTACACAGAGATCTAGCACCAAAAAGAACTGTCAGTGATCGAGCTGCTGACCGTCCCATGACGTTTATCCTTCCATTCTGTGGGGAAAAAGACTTGGGAACACGGATTTTCAAAATGTTCTATTACCCATCACTGTGTCACTCCATGTGCTCAAATTCTGGTAGTTAAACCAAAAACATTATAAGAAGACTTGCCAAATAATTATTTTACATGTGTTTTTTTTCCCCCACCACCCAATGAACTCCAGGTTGAGAAATATCTAAATATTTTAGTGGCAAGAAGCCTTTTCCAATACTACATTGTTTGATAAAAATGTTTTTCATTTAGGCGTGTATTTGGCGCTTATTTTTGTCCAGACCTTGTCTCCCCGCACATATAGCTCACTCCGTATATGGGAAATCTCCACCATGTAACCTAATTAGAGAATCAGTCCTCTTTTCGAGCTGCTCAACACATCATACTTCCTTTCCGTCAAAACTCTCAGAAGAAATTGTTCTATTCAAATAAATGAATTAATATGTGTTTCAAGGAATATTATAAATCCCACTGAGGAAGAAATTGCAGTATGCATTTGTAAGCTGATTACCCAAAGCAGTCAAGAGCTAATATAATGAACTCATCAATTTTTATTATAGGTTACAAAAACAGGAATAAATTTATATGCTGTTACCCATTACTTAATTAGCAAGGATGCAAAGTGATGTCTTGTCTAATGCTGCAAGTTTTTTTATAAAGCAAAGCATATGAAAAATGAAAAATGTTCTTTTGGTAAATATGCATGCATGTGTTTGCTAAATGCTGGTGTTAGGTTTTGGGGATAATAAGTTAAAAGTCATCTATGAAAATTCAGATGTAACTCCATTAATTCTGTTAGAAGTCATGATCTTACTTGCTTCCCCACTTTATTTAATAAGAAAGTGAAAAAGTATTCTCAGGTTAAACATTTATCAACCCAACAGTTAGTATGCAATTTTATATGTTATTAATGGGAGGTAGAATATTCAACCTTTTATAAGATGAAATGTGGTGAGGATTGATCATAAGTTATGTAAATATATTATTACTCGTTTTGATAAAATAGGTTTTCATTATGTTGTTGAATAACTCATCAAATCTAAAAGAAAACTTCAGGATTTCTTTTATCTGCAGGTTTTGTCCAAATTAACTTGAAGGTTTGGTAGAGCCAGACATCTGACAACTGCATTGAGTAAACTCCACCTTGCCAAACTGTACTGATTCAGCTGCCTGCAGATGTTTTTCTTTCCAACTAATGACACCCTTGGACTGTGTATTGAGATTATCTGAAAAGAATTGTCTGAGTTGCCATACGTGGGCAAAGCTAACTTTCCTCATTCAACATTTCCTATTGATGCTGTCTTGGCTGTGGTACCAAATTCCATGGTAAGACAATTGAGGATGATGCAAAAAGTGACATTGAGGTTATTTGCAGAAAATTGCCTTCAGTACCTTTGCCCAGACTCTATGACATACCTCGGCAAGGGCCAGGGGACTCTGTTTCCGGCCATGTCCCCCTCCTCAAACAGGGACAAAGCCTTCCACAGATCCCAAGCTGTGATATTACCACAGTAAGTTGACATTTTTATATCCACTTATAAGTTTCCAAAATTTGTTGAAATCTCATCTGCTACAGCCTCCTCTGTAATGTTTGTCCTTTTGGATCAGTAAATTTATTTAAATGCCATTATTGTGAACTTTGAAAAGGGGAGGAGATGTGTGATTAATTCCTGTGAATCTTTTCACCCTTTCAAAGTTTACATCTTCTTTAGCAAGTTATATCATGTCATTAATAAGATAACCAGATTCTCTTAACTGTGCATGCATGGAGAGTTTGAATTTTTGTAATATCACTTATCAAAGATTTTAATTTTCCTGGATATTCTATTAGAGTAGACTGATGGCATGAAATAAATAATTGCTCTTTCTTCCTCTGAGACTAAGACTTAACAGTGTAAGAAGGTATCTACAAATTCTTTTTTGCCTTAGATAAGGGGTTGACAAAATAGGGCCCATGGGCCAAATTCGGCCCACCTATTGTTTTTGCCAATAAAGTTTTGTTGGAACACAGCTGTGTCATTACTTTATGAACTACCCATGGCTGCTTTCACACTATAATGAGCAGATTTGGGTAATTGCAACAGAAATTGTATGTCTGCAAAGCTGAAAATATTTAATATCTGGACCTTCCTGAAAATATTTGCTGATCACTGCCTTAGATTTCCAACTAGTGTGTGTTACCCAGCCTGCTGGTGTTGGTTAGTCTGGGCCAAGCCGGATTAATTATCTAATAGGAAATTTCAGATGCTACAATTTTTTATGACTTTGAATGCTCTTTTTGACGCTAATATGTTTACCATGCTTTATTCTAGCCATACACAGTAGCACATGTCTGGCATATGCTGAACAAGCCTTTCATTTTGTAGCTGATCAAAAGTTTGCTTTGATCAAGGGGATTTTCCACCCCAGTATTCCTTGAGTTATAACAAACAGAAATATTGGCATGCATCCAATTTGTATTTTGTTATATTTATTTGTGAATGGAAACAATAAATTAATTCAGTCTCATCTGCTTGCTCTTTTATGGACTTGTACAATTTTCATTGATGGTTACGGTTGCCAGATCTGGCAAATGAAAACACAGGGTGCCTAGTTAAATTTGAATTCCACGTAAACAATGAATACTTTTTTAGTGCAAGTATGTCCTGAGCAATATAAATTCAAATCTAACTGGGTGCTCTGCGTGTTTTTTTCTGGCAACCCTTTTCACGGCTGGGATTTGTCGTGATGAGGCAGAGTTCTAGGACGAGCACCAGGCCAGGTGAATTTATGGGCTGAGCTGTGTCCTCCGTAGAGATGTCCTCAAGTTCTAGCCACCAGTATCTCAGAAGGGACTGTATTTGGAAATAGGGTCATTGCTGATAAAATCAGGCAGGTTAAATATGGTCATACCAGAGCAGGGCGGGCTCTTCATCCACTCCCACTGGAGCTCCTGTAAGACAGCCACACACAGAGAAGACAGTCACGTGACGCCAGGGGCAGAGTGAGGGGCGCCGCCACCAGCCAAGGCGCCAGGGATCGCCAGAGGCCAGGAGAGCAGGCAGCAGGTCCCCCCACGGGCTTCAGAGGGAGCGCGGCCCGGCCGACACCTAGGTGACCAACTTCGAGTCTCCAGACTCCAGACGACAAATCTGTTTCAGCCATGTAGTTTGTGGGACTTTGTTAACGCAACCCTAGAAAACCAAGATGGCGAAAACACTTGGAATCAAGAGTTGAAACTTCACTTTTAAAAGCACATGCCAATGCATTTTTTGTTGCCAAACCTCAAAGAAACAGATATCTGTAGGTTGTAGTTGATTCCTGATTGGAAAGACGCTGTGCTGCACGTCACCTGATTCAAAACCAGAAAATAACCCATGCGCTGGAGGCAGAAAATGAACGCAGAATCCAATATAGACTTGGCACTTGATAAATATTTAATGGTGTCTGAATGTGAGACAAGAAGTAGATTTAGGATGTGCTGAAGTTGCCACGAAGTCACAAGGTTTGACAGGTAGCAGCTGCAGTGATTTCATATACACTTCTGCTGGCACAGTGGTCCTCAGCAGCCAAGCAGACATGGATTCCTGACCCTACCTGTCCAACACAGCCTCCTACCTGCTCATTCTGCCGCAAATAATAAGGAAAACAAAGAACGGCAAAGTATTTCTGAAAGTGGACTTTTAAAAAATGTAAATTTGTCCTCCGGAGCTAACCGAGGAATAATGAGTTACCTGCTGTTACCTAAGAAGTGCAGCATGCCGGGCTGGTGAGGTGCTTGGCACCTGCAGGTGGAATGCCTGGACTCATATCCAAGCTCCACCCCTTGTTAGCTGTGTATCCGCCACCTCCCAGTGCCTCGGTTTCCACTTCTGTAAAGTGGCTTTAATAATAGAGCCTGCTACATCAGGAAATAAATGACTTTACACATACACACAAACAAGTCAACTTTGATAGGCACGGTTCCGACGTGCACAAGGTGCACTTACCATGTTTTAGTTAAATAATATCAGTGGCCCAAAACGTGGTGAAAACTCCAGTTACCGTGGAATCTTAACTCTGAGGGATTGCATAAAGAAGACTTTGCCACCAGCTCTCCAGTCCACCGAGCTCTCTGTAAATCACGGATGCACCTCGTGATCAGTGATCACTCACCACATCTTTTAGAGACTGCTGGTGATAGGCTGCATCGCAGCTGTTAACAGAAAGCAAAGTGTGTAGATGCAGGGTCTCCTTGTCCCCCAGTGATAAACCCACATGACATTTTACCAAATGGATAACTGAAAGACAGGATTGGCCAACAGAGAAGAAAGTGTGGCAGAGTAATGGAAAGCGGTGGAGCTGGAAGTGAAATGCGAATAGAATGTAAAGGGAGCTAAAAGAAGAAACAGCTGCCTGTGGGAACAGGGAGGCTGCTGATTCCAGAGACTCTAGGTATGGAGGCAGAGGGGCTTAGGGAAGGTGAACTTGTCCACATCAATGGGGAACGTGGTTGCCATGAAAAGGGTGAAGATGTCCCAGAGGAAATGATGCAGCACATACGTCACAATGAGCTGCGACGTGGGAAAACGCTCACTCCAGACTGTGAGTTGTATGACAAGAAGGCAGGCACCACTGTCTAGTCCCAGAACATATTTTTCAACCCAAAAGGCAGCTATTATCCATCTTTATTACTCAGATTTTCCAGAGAAAACAGAACCAATAGGAGAGAGAGAGAGAGATGGAGATAAATATATAGACATAGGTGTGTATATGCATGTGTGTCTATTTGTAGACATATGTGTGTATATGTGTTTATAGCTATGAAAAGATGTATTTTAAGGAGGTGGCCCACACAGTTTTTGGGGCTTGTAAGGCTGAATGGCAGACCAGCAGGCTGGAAGTTCCAGCAAAGGAGATGCTGCAGTCTCGAGGCAGAAACTCTCCTGATCCCTGGAGCCTCAGTTCCTCCTCTGGTTGAATGAGGCCCAAGCACATTAGTGAGGACCATCTCCTTTAAGACAGCTGATTGCAGACGCTCATCCCATCTACAAAATACACCCCCCC
>JAKSZT010054573.1:993569-1023379 GCA_026826555.1 Tolypeutes matacus
GTGTATGTGTATGTGTGTGGCTGTGGATGAATACATATGTATATATATATGATATATCTACACCTATGTGTGTATGTGTATACACACCTGTGTGTATGTGCATGCGTGTGTGCCTGGCCCACAAGAAGTAGGTGCTGGCAGGCGCTCTCAGCTAGTGCAGGTGAAGTTGCCTTACAGGCCATGTAGCAGAGAAGCTGGTGGCGTTTCCAGTCGCCTGGCAGGAGCTGGAGGCCTCTCTGGAATTGAGAGGAACCTCTAACACCTGAGAAAGCCTGTGATCCGGAACAGGACTGGCATGCAGATCAGGGACCCTCTGCATAAGCATGTCCGGGCATCTTCTGAAAGGCTTCAGAGGTGGGTCTGTGGCCGTTCTCAAACTCCTCGGGCAGGGATTAGGTGGTGCCCCCTGACCCACCTCCATGGGTCTCAGGTGGACTCGCGAGGCAAATGAGATCCCAAGAGTAACCCCTTCCTTCCATCAGCCCTCTTAGGTTTGACCTTTACCTTTAGAAAAGTAATGGATGCAGGTGTTCAAACAAATACTTTATTAAAACCCAAAAGAAGTCACTGGGTAAATTTGTTTTCTCAGCATAGCATAGAGGTTAGAGACCAGACTTTGGAAAAAGACTGATAGGGCTCAATTCTGCTCCATCACTCACTGCTCGGGGGACGTGGCATCTCTGCCTCGATTGCCCCGCCTGTAAATGGGATCACACCAGGACCTGCCTCACAGGTTTGCTATAAGGGCTTAATGGGCTAGCTCATAAAGCAGACGGAACAGGTCAGAGATGTTCTCAGCCCTCCATACATTTTTGTTCAATAAATAAAATGAAACTGAAAAAATATCACCTTCTAGTAACTCTACACTTCGGCCATGCATTTGTCATACTTTGCATTCTTGGGTTATCTATTCATCATTAGTAAAAGAAACAGTGGCTGGGGAGTGGATGTAGCTCAAGTGGTTGAGCCCCTGCTTCCCATGTACGAGGTCCCAGGTTCGATCCCTGGTACCTCCTAAAAACAAAACAGACAAACAAACAAACACCTCTCATTGGGGAGCAGATGTAGCTCCGTGGTTGAGCGCCTGCTTCCCATGTACAAGGTCCTGGGCTCAATCCCCAGCACCTCCCAGGAAAGACAGGGGGAGAGAGAATACTGCTGTTAAAGATGAGTCAGGTTTCATCTCTTCCCTGAGCTGTCCCTGAGGCTTGGGAGGACTTAAAGAAGAGTGTGTTCACGTCACGTTACAATTTAGCTTCAGAACACCGTGACTAGCACGCAGGCAATTTTCGTCTCCTAATGCTTTCCTCTCTCTTGGCTTATGCCCATTAATGTACCATCTTGTTCTTCCAGGTAAAAACACTTCCAGGAGGACTTCTCTATACTTTTTCCAAATTAGGAGTTCCCCCAGCAGTGGCTTTTGGAGCGTGTTTGCGTAACCCTAGATTTACTTGATCTTCCAAGGCCTTGCAGGGACTGACAGCAAGGAAGCGATTCCCAACACCCTGCTTCCCTAAGAAATCTGAGCCATTGGTTTCAGGGATCTCTTTCCCTGACTCACTCCAGCCCCAACCAATGCTGAGGGCAGAGGACCTCTGCCTAGTCACTCCCCAGCTTCTTCCTATCAGCCGTCTGGGGGCGCTGCTGCCCCCTTGTCCTGCATATTATTAGCAGAACGACCCTCGCTTGGCATGCGGCTTCTGATGATAAGGTACGTGTCAGGAGGGTTTAGGAGGAACTCCATTATATATGCATTATTATTATTTTTTTTTTTACCGGGAGGTCCCGGAGATCGAACCCAGGTCCCTCCATATGGGAGACGGACGCCCAGCCAGTTGAGCCACATCCGACCCCTATATGCATTTTTATGTAAACACATGCTGTGTTTTTTTAAAAATTAAGTTATCCTTATAGTCAAAAGAACTGATTGTGGACATTTACAATTACAGCTATGCATGGAAGCAACTCAGTAGCGAAGGGCTGGGCAGGTCATTTCTCTGCTTTATTTATATTCGAACAAAATTACACTCAACATTATCTAATGGAATGCTCCGGAAGATGATTTTAGGGAACTTAGGACCAAAGCTCTCCCAAGAGTTTGCATACAGTTTTAATAATATTCAGCTAAACACACAATCAGATGTTTCTCATATATTTTCAAAAGCTCCATATGGTTAGAAATGCCTGCCAGATTTCTCTGTTTTGATAAACAGAATGACATTTACTTAAACAGGCCTGAAAAAAAAATCTGCTTTCTCTCCTTTATACTCAGGAGGGTAAACGAAGTCCCTGTATTAGGCAATGGAATTCCACGTAACTACCTGGTGACCATTTTGATTTTACTCCTCAGCTGTTATTTTGGAGAGACCCAAAGTAGGCTAGCCTTCCTACAGGTTGAGAGGATTACACCAAAGGAGAGCAAGTGTCCTTTGACCTCAGTGAACTCACTGGTTGACATAAATCTTTAGGAAGTAATTTGCTCCTTGTGCCTGAAGTTTGGTCTGCCACCTCAGTGTGTTTATCCTGAATTCACTTTAGTGGGCATTCAAACAGATGGGCCAAAACCATCGCATGGGGAAGCTCCGAATCCCTTTCTAAGCTATCCCCTTACGTTCGAGTGCTCGCTGCACTGCCCTGTGGGCCATTGTACCTGGCTCTTGAGAAACTCTGGAAGTCAACTGAACTGTGAGTCTCTGTCCTTCAGGATTGGACTATTTTTGTTTTCCTGGGCTGGCTTCTTCTCAGCCTTCCCCAACTTAAGATTTGTCTTGACAGCTCTGAAGTTTGGGTTATGTATCATCACTTACTCAAAGTAAGGAAATAATCAGGTTGTAGAAGATGTTTCCATTCTGAAAACCACAGCTTCAGAGTATTCTGGTTGTTTTTTCTCCTGTCCTTCCTTGCTCACTTGACAGCTAGCAAGACCTCTGGGGCAGATGCATGTAGAAATTCCTGCGTTGCCATCTACAGCTCTGCTTCTTTGATTGGCCTGCATTAGGAGTTAATGTGGTTTAGATTAAGTACAACTATATAACAGTTAGCATTTCCCAGTGCTATCAATAAACTAGAAACAGATTTTTTCTTTCAAACCAAGCACTGAATAATTGGGAAAATTGTATTGTTGCTGATTTTTCAAGGATGTCATCTGCACTTCCATTTATTTACCCCTCTCTGTAAGAAAGCTTGGCAGAAATATAGTGGTGTAATCATATCCAGAGTTTGGAAACTGTGGATTCATCCTGCTGTGGCTAGGGACCTCTAGAAAATAAGGTATAATTCAGACACAAGTGAGCCTGACTGCCCAGTGGAGGCAATGGGTCAGACTCTTTACCTGATAGAACAAGGAGCCTCCTGGGAGGAATTAGTTCTAGGGCAAAAATCACCCAGGCACTCTGAGTTTGACCCAGTTAAAAAGACTGAGTTGTTGAAAGGGTGCTGAATGCTGAGAACAGCATATTCCATGGGGGTGCAGTTTTTCCGAGGCCAGCCTCATGGGTGGAGGAGATTTGCATCTGTAGGAAGAGAGAGAACTGAGAGTAAGAGCTGCATGAGCGGCTTGCTCAGCAGCTCTGTAAGGTTTGGGTGCACCAGCCAGCACTGCCTCCCTAACAGAACAGAGCAGAGAGGACCAAGGCGCCCCCACTTTGCCTTGCATTGCCACAGCCTGCCATGAATTGGGAGACAGGCATCGTTTATCTGTCTTGACCCACTACCTTTTCTTGAAAATGTTGTATCTCCTCTCCTCACCATCTCCTTTCTGACCCCACCTTCCAGACAATACCCGGCATAACTCAAACTGAACCAACCGCAATTGCCCAAGTGTGGCCACGGGCAATTGATTCAGGGGTTTGTTTGGTCCTAAGTAGACCAATCCTCTCTAGAAATTTTGTTTTACTTTGGGATGAAAGAGGCAAGTCCAGTTCCTCTCTGTTGGTCTTGATATAAAGGCTCTGGTATTGTCAGATGCCAATTCTACTCACTGCCAGGAGGAAGAAGCAAGTTTCAGTAGAATATATAAAGCAGATTTTCAGAGAGAACCTAAGTTTTGCAATATAGAGATAGCAAAATGCCAGGCATCCTTCTCATTCTCCTATAGCTAGCACATGCATCCCTCATGTCTGGTTATTGATGCTGTGTAACAAACAACCCTAAACCTCTGTGGATGAAAACCACAATTTCTTATCATCTGTCATGGTTTCCAGGGCTCAGCTGAGTGGTTGCACCCGATCGTTGCAACAAAATGCGTTCTGGCAAGTCGTTGCATGTACACTCTTACCCTGACTGTGTGAGGTACTCACTGTCTCCTAGTGAGGTGTGTTATAGCTTCGAGTGCTTTTGGTCATTTATGTATCTTCTAAGAGTTCTCTTTTCCTATTTTTTGCCCATTTTAGTTACTGGGGTACTTCTGGTTTGTTTGTTTTTTTAATCATAAGAGTTAGGAATTTGAAGTTTATTGCAAATAGGCATGGAGCTGAGGCTGGTACCGAGAATCATTGCGACCATCTTCTAGTGAGCCAATTGGCTGGATGGTGAGAACAATGAAGAACTACGCAGGCGTGAAAAATGGGTGTTTGGATGTGCTGCTGCTTTTATACTGAGCACCTTACATCTGACTATTCATTTTCTATTTTGGGCCCATACATTTGTCTCAAAAATATACTAAGACCAAGGGATACATGTTCTAAAAGAGAGATGTGCACAGAGTATGTCGATCCCAAGAAGGAGGCAGCATTTGCATGGATGTGGGAATATGAGCACAGTATCAGAGATGGGAGTTGGTGATGAGTGTGCAGTGGCTACGGGGGAAGCCGGGCAACTAGAAAGAACTGCCTGGAAACAAAAGGTCAGGTCTGATTATGGAAGCTGGAAAAGTCAGGCAGAGACCTCGGGCCTGCAGGCAGCAGAATCACTGACTCCGAGCAGAGCACGATACACAAACATATAAAGACTCTTCTGCAGAAATGAGCCACAGAGAAGAGGGAAGCACATCCAGAGGTTTATCTGGAGCTGGAAGTAGATGGAGAACCAGGTGTAGACCAAAAGGCAGAAGGAAGGGTTAGATAGGAATGAAGTGCATTTTCTATATCCTCTTCATTTTTCTGACCTCCGTATACAGTGCTATTCATTTTTATTACTAATCTCAACATATATCCATAAATGTAAATTACGCTCTTCCATTCGTGGCCCTGGTCTTTATCATACTCCTGCTTCCCAAAAGCCATCAAGGAGGACCCAGCCCAATTGTGGGAGTGAAGAAGACCTGATGCCACCAGCCACGTTGTCACACCTCCTCCTCCTCCTCCTGTCTTCTACATCTTCCTCCGCTTCTGCAGCGACATGCTGCGATTTTCAGATGGGAGCCTTGGAGCGCAGATCTTGGAACGAGCTGGCAGCCAAAGAGTTGAATAGATGCAGCCCTGTGATGAACTGAATTCTTAATAGTTTCCAGTCTAGCAACACCAAGGGGAAACGAAAGCAGTTTGTCTGTCCTTCAGAGTCTGTGCACAAGGTGGAGGGATGGGCGAGCAATTGATCACTGGCGCAGCATCTGTCTGCTCCACTCTGAGCAGGGAAGCGGAATGGAGCCTTCAAGCCAGGGAGAGCTGGGCTCTCAGGATCTGTGCGATTTTGTGCAAGCTAACTAATCACTCCACGCCTCCACTTCTTCTTAGGAACTGTTGGAGTCCGAGGACCTCCATCTCCAGTTGTGGAGAAAGCTCCTTGCACAGTGCATGACTTGATCTGGTAGATACTAATGAGCAAACCTTTTGGGACCCTGGAAGTAAAAGGAGCTTTTAGAAATAAAACCCTCCATTCCACCTACAGTACATCTATATTTTTCAGAACAACTGCCCTTCTTGTGAAAACTCTTGCTGAAAGGATGTGTACAGCCTCTGTGACAGGCACCAGGGGAATGGATAAATATTACAATCACACGTCTCCATTTACATCCTATTTCTCTCTTACGTCAGACAATGTCCTCCTCCTGGAGATGGAAGATGAGTGACCAGTGGGCATGCTTCTTACACAAAGCGTTCCTAGAGTTCTTGCACAAAGAATCCTGGAGGCCTGTAATTAGAGTGCTCACATTTCTTTTTACTAGCATTTGCAATATATTATCATTTCTGTCTAATCATTATTCTATGGTAAACTCCTCTGATAAATATTATTATTATTCTCCAGAATCTTCTCATTTTTTGGCATTCTGTCTTAAAAATATCAAGGCAAAGCCTAAACACAGCATCTTTATCATAAGCTATTCTAAGTATGAGAGAGAGAAAGGGAGAGGGAGGGAGGGGCAGGAGAGTAGAAAAGAGGAGGAAGTTGGAAGGGAGGGGGCAAGGAGAAAGGAAGGAGGGAAGGGAAGGGAGGGAAAGGGAAGGGGGAAGGGAAGGGAGAAAAGAAGGGAGGAAAGAAGGAGGGAAGGTAGGAAAATGGATACAGATACAATAGGGAAATTTACTCTTGCAAGTTTTGTTGCTGTAATTGCAAATTAACTTACCTAGGAGATACTGATTTCACATTTAGTAGACACCCAGCCTTTTGTTTTTCCTTCCCTACCTTGGCAACCTGTCTAGGATTGTGCTTAGAATTGGAGTTTATTCCATTTTTAGTTCTATCTACTATTTTAATGATTCCCAAATGGAACAGTTCTCCTAGGAAAGGCTGTTCCCTGGTTTCCCAGAAAGCTGAGAGAGAATAATTGAGTCCCATGATGTGCATACAGATCCATTGGCCCAATGCTGTCAAGGTACAGATGAGGAAACCAAGACATGGAATGCTTTTCTGAGGGCACATAGCTAATTAGCCACAGTAAGACCTGGTCACTGAGCCCTGGTTGTATTGGCAGCTGGCAAACAAGCAAGCAAAGAAATTGCATTCAGCATTCACACTGGCGTCTTGTGGGATCTACTTGCAAGTGCTAAATCTTCTTTCCACACCTACCTGCTTTTGTTCGTTTGAACAATTACGTTTACACGACACTCTTCCGTTACCTTTTGAACTAGCCCTCCTTAAAAAGGCACACGGATCCCCTGGCCCTGAAAGGAGCTTGAGCTGGTGAATCTTGTTACCACCAAGCACAGTTCAGTGTTAAGTTCTCAAGAATGAGGACCCTTTGACAGCCAAAGGGTGGCCCCTGGGATTTCTATGGTCAACTTAATTGGGAAAAACCAGCAGGAAACCAGTTGAACCTTTTGAAGAAGAAATGACAAGGATCTCCTTGTTGTTATTTTCGTCAATATTGCTTAGAAGCAACCAGGGATCATATACTTGTATGTAGGAAAACAAATCGAAGGTGTGCTCTGTAAGAGAGCTGGGTGTTTAGTAAATGACCATGACAATCCCAAGACTTTAGTGTGATTTTCGTATTGGGCGGCATTTTGGTAGAAGCATTGTGAGTCATGCACATTGGACAGAAGCCAGGGAGATGCCTGGGCAGCTCTGTTCTATTCAAATGCACACTACTTCCATGAGACTCCCTAAAGTACACTAGACTGCTTGTCCGTCCATCGGGAGCCTTTCCCACACTGCAGTCCGTCCATCCAGCTGCTCCACTGCTCAGTGTCGTTAGCATCACAAACTGAGGACGTTTGGCTTTATTTACTTAATTAAAAATGGTGAGCATATTGGAGGGATTAAAACGACTCTTCTGCATGTGGACTTCTCCTGGGATAGTCTTTTCCAAAGGAAGAACTTGAGAAGAAAGGTAACTCAGTCTCTTTGCAGCAAAAAGGATTATAATGGTATTTCCTGACATTTTGTTGGCTTCTAAATGAACCACGCCACAAAATGCACTGTGCACAGGCATATTTATTTGCCATAGCATCTTTGACAAATGAAATTCTCCCATTAGACTGTGAATAAAAACAGCTGTGCAATCTCAGACAAGTTACACAAATTGAAGATGGATTGAATTTAAAAAATGAAACAGTTATTGTGGAGTTTAAATTCCTCCAGCTTTTAGGTATCATTATAGACAACTTAATAATGCATTTTACACTAACTGTGTTTTTTCCAGAATGTAACCAGGGATTTCTAACTTTAATCTAGAAAATTGTTTTTGTTGTGGATCCTTTCCTATTATTGCTATAAAACAAAAACAAAAAAAGAGAAATAAAAATTATCTGTCAATAAAATTATTAAATTACATATTTCAGTTGAGCTATTTTAAAGTAGGAGCACAAATACAATGAGATTGAGGGTGTTTTACAGCTACTGAGAAGCCATGTTTGAAATATTAAAGTTTGGGAAACGGATGTGGCTCAAGAGGTTCGGCGTCCGTCTACCATATGGAGAGACCGGGGTTTGATCCCCGGTACCTCCTGGTAAAAAAAAAAAAAAAAAAAAAAAAGAAATATTAAAGTTTATCATCATTTACATTGAAGCCATGTATCATTCAGAGCGTTCTACAAAGTACTGTAAATATTTTGTAAATGATACATAGCAACTTACTCTCCTGAAATTTCAGCAATGTTCTCTTAAAAATCTGTGTGTATTAAGAGTCATTCATTCAAATACAAAATAGAGATAGATGGTAAGAATAGTTTAAAAATGTATATGGTGGAGGAAGGGGAAATCTTTAAATGAGTAAAGGAGAAATGCCAGATAATGTATAGCTTCCTAATAAAGATGAGAAGCATATAGGCCACAACATCACAATTTCATGGGACTTTAAGATTAAATTAGTCAGTCCAGATGCCCATTTAGCAGAAACTCAAAGGGCTGGTAGTGTGGGATATTTAGGATAGGGGAGAAATCAGTGGAACCCTGAAGCATAAACTGAGATTCGAGTTCTTTCTCAGTTTGCCCAGCATGCTATAGCTCCAGGTGCGCTTGGGGTAGTAAGGCACTGCTTTCAGAGACTTCTGGAGGCCAATGATGAAGCTATCCCAAAGTCCTTTCCTTCTCTGTTCTTGACATTGAGGATCATACATTTACTTTGGTAGGTGTAATCATGTACCCCAAGGAAAGATGTTTTCTCAGTCTCATTCTGCATTCCTGTGCGTGTGAACTCTTATGTAAATAGGACCTTTTGAAGACGTTCTTTCTAGATAAGGTGTGGCCCAGCTGAGTCAGGGTGCACCTTGTCTGGATTACTGGAGTCCTTTATAAGCAGAAGAAATTTGAGCAGAGTTAATCAGAGAAAGCCCCAGAAGGAGCAAGGAGCCAGAGGCTGGAATTCTGCAGAAACCAAAGAGCAGACCCAAGGAGTGGGGGAGCCCCATGCGACAGGAGGTGGAGATGCAAGCCAAGGAGACCCAAGGATTACAGCAAGCCAGCACCAGAATGTGTCAGACTTCAGGGAGAAAGCACAATCTTGCCGATGCCTTGATTTTGGATTTCTAGCTTCTGAAACGACGAGCCAGGAAATGCTCATTTAAACCAACCTATTGGTGGTATTTGTCATAGCAGCAGGGCAAACTAAGACAAATAGTTTCCCATTTCTGTGTGTTTCACACATCACCGGTCACTGTACAAATGTCCCACTGACCCACTGTACTTGAGCCTCATTATATCTTCACTTGAATGTCCCTGAGCTAAGAAAGGACAGATTGATAGTGGGCAAATCCCTGATTCATTTGGATGAGATTTCAAAGGTTGGGTCATTATAAAAAATAATTCCTGCATTACAACCATCTATAAGACTTCTTATGTATGAAGATAAAATTAAACTCAGCAGTGGAATCCCATAAATACTTTGAACAAAAAATATGAAGTAGGCTAAATTGAAGAGGCAATCCTACTGATGATACAAAATTGGCACATTAGCACCAGTGGGTACTTGAGCCAGAGACTATCCTTATGGCAAGAATTAAGAAATATTAATGCATTACCTCCTGTTGTAATGGTCTTGTCAAGTATTATAGAAATGCTTATCTGCTTTAAGTTTTTTTAAATTTTATAATTTTTTTGAGGTACCGGGGCCTGGGATTGAACCCAGGATCTCGTACATACATGGGACCTTGCTCAACCACTTGATTGAGCTCTGCTCTGCTTTATGTTTATTAGCAGGAATGATTTTATCCAAAAACCTTCAGGTAGATCAAATAGATATAATAATTTATTCATTTTTCCATTTTTTAAACAATTTTATGAGTTTCTTATTTTTATTTTTATTCTGGTGGCTTATTTTCCATTTATTTTTACTGAGCGCACTGGCAGTCTCTGTGGGGAGTACAAAGATGAACATTTTCTTGTTATTTAGTGAAGTCCATGAAAACCATCAACATGCCATTTGATGTCTCTTAAACCATACGAAGATGGCAGGTGCCCCTTTTGATGTGCTAAAAGCTAATGGGATCTGCATCTGTTGGATAAATAAACAAACTTTGATTCTGAACAGAAACATCACCAGCAAAATCAGCTGGTGGAGGCTTGACAGAATTGAGAGAAATGTTCTAGTGAGGGCTCCGGGTCAGGGACTGTGATCTTAAGGAACCTCAGGGGACAAGACCTAGTGAATGCTGTCTTCAGTAGAATAAAATTTTAAAAATCTGCTAGGAAAGGGAACATGGCACACTCTTAAAGGGAGAACTACATTATCAACTACCCTATAAGGAATCATTAAATACTTTATCACTTCTGTGTTTGAATTAGTAACACCGGCAGGGTGATTAGACACTGGCAAAAGGACTCAGAAGGAGTTAAAGCAATGAAACATTGTGGAAAAGAAGATATCAGGGATAATTACTCCTCATTATTTTGTACATGTCTCTCTCACCCCCAAGGCTTCCAGAAGGCAAAGTGAGTTGACGTGGACCTAGCAAGGAAACTCAGGGAGCCAAAGGTTCTTGTTTCGTCAGTGAGAGCTAGAAGTGTGACATCATTGCACACTTTTATTTTTTTTGTAATTATTTTCAGTCTGATTGTTTTATTGAGGCAGATCTTGCCTTTTCCTTCAAGTTGGGAAAGCCATGTGAACAAGGACCTTATTATGTTCTTTTGAGACAACATCCCTCAACTTCCCAATGGGTTGCAGATTGGAAATGATTGGAAAACCTCCTTTTAGCAAGCAGGGAAGTTTAGCCATAGCTAAACCATCTAAATGATAGTGGGGTCACCTGCCTGCCAAGCGCGTCAGTGTTCTCATTCTCTTCCACTTGGATTAGCTGTTACCTCTGCAGTGGTGAGCAGTGTTGTGTGGGATCATGGTGCCCTGTGAGAACCTGATGAAAGCGATGGACCTCTGCTACAGAAGACGTCCTGTACATGCCAGACTTTGCACCCATCATTAGGATGTTTACCTGCTCACGAAAGCCAATACATCAACCACATGTAAAACCACCTGCTCACTGGGCCAGCCCAGCGCTTCTTGAGTGTGTTCTAGAAGCGGTAGGCACCTTCTATGGCCCCATCATACCTGAGTTGTGCGGTCAAGTTAGTTTTGTTACTGTTGAATGTCATGATCCCCTCTCACAGATTTATAATTTGCATGATCATATCAAAGGTTCTCTGCAATCCAGCAAGGAAGAAATCTGCTGATTTTGTTTCATTTGGCATTTCTCCAATGATAGGCTGCTGATCCTATTGATGTTTGCTAATATCCAGATGAAATGGCTTTAAGTGACCTACAGAGAGAACTTTCGGAATGTCTGTGCACAGAGCGAGGCAAAGCCTCTTCCCTAAAAGCCATGCTAAAACTGAATAAGATTCTGAAAAATAACCATGGAACATCGCAGAAATTCATGCCAAGTGCATTCCTGACCTGTTGGGCCTTCCCTTCCACAGTTCTCTTGCCGACAAAAGCCTAACCCTACATCAAAACAACCATCTTCTCCTTCTGATCCAACATTCAGTCAACCATGACCTAGTGTGAAAAGAAAAGAAAATTCTAGGACTGTTCTGGACTGTGCCATTGGGGCACCACCACGGTTCCTGGTTTCTGTGGTGCCCCTTAGAGGTGCCTGTGCTTTGCCCTGTCCTGCTTGCTCGCCGAGTCCCCAAGGGGGGTGGCTACACTTTCAGTGCCTGTGTAAGCCTCCATTCCCACTCCTGCCTCTCTGGATTCTCAGGAAGCAATTTCCTCCGATCCTAGAGAAGACAAAAGGATGCCAAGTCAGAACTAACTTAATTTCCCAGTTGTTTACCTGCATGGTTGTCCTTTCCTTCTCGCTCTTGCCCACCAGCTGGGCTCGTCCTTCTACCCAAGCTTAGAGCCTTTCCCTTGGGCATCTTCTCTGTGTCCTTCCCCACCCATCATCCTCAACCCTCAGCCACCCTCTCTACCATCTCCTTTGCCTCGACTGCTAGAAACTTATAAACATTTCCAAGCTTCTCCTTTCCAGAAAATAATTCAGTCTTCCTTGCAGCTTGCATCCCTCTCTAACTTTCTGCTTCTCCTTTCCTTTCATAGCCACAATTTCTTGCAAAAATTGTCAATATCCACACCATCCATAATCTCACACCCCATGATCTTCTCAACCTGATAAAATCTAACTCTTCTACCTTCCTCTCCCCACCTAAATAGCTCTCCCGGTGACCTCAATGACAGTCTAATTTTCGTCTGATGTACCTTCTTTAGTCCTTTTCCTTCTTGACCTCTCTGAAGAACTTGAAACTGGACAGTGGGGTTTCTGGGGAGACATTTGCTATGACTTATCCTTCTTTTTCTCAACCAGAATAAAATTCACCAGCACTCCTGTGGCAGTCACTCATAATGTTATGCCCAGTGGTGGAAAAGGGAAAAGAATCACAACTATCATGTCAGGTCTCTGGACTGATTTGTCACTCAAGTGCTTATTGTTTGGGACATTGGAAAAGGCCATCTGGGGTTCATTGTCCTCTTAGTTCTTTATTATAAACTTTGGTTTCATGTGTCAGGCCAAAGTGGATTTTTTAAAAAGATGCTACTGTTTTCTTTCTTTTTTTTTTTTAGGGGGTACCAGTGATTGAACCTTGGACCTTGTACATGTTAAGCTACACCCACTCCACTATTGTTGTCTTCTGAGTTGATCTTTTCTAAGTTGGTGAAGGGCTTTTAAACGTTTGTAGTGCACTTTCACATTTTGAATTGGCCTAGATTTTTTTTTTTTTTTAAGAGTTGCACAGTTTCATAAAGCACAAAAAAAGAGTGTGGGAAGTGAATGCAGCTCAAGTGGTTGAGTGCCTGCTTCCCACGTACGAGGTCCCAGGTTCAATCTCCGGTACCTCCTTAAAAAAAAGAAAGTGTGTCCTGGTGGTTTGAGTCTTTTGTGGACCCCAGAAAGTCCTCTTCTTAAAGTGACGCCGTTCCTGTGCATGTAAACCTCTTTTATGTGGGACGTTCTGATTAGATGCAGTTAAGAGACACTTTGGTTAGATTACTCTTGATTAGATTGCTTCAGGTACAGGCCTTTTATTAGATTACAGGACCCAGGGTGGGTCTTAATCCTTTACTGGAGTCTGTATAAACTGAGGAGAGGGGAGAGGAAAGCCGCCATTTTACCTTGCCATGTGAGAGAGGATTCCAGGATCACCTGCCTCCACAGAAAGACAGAGAAACTCCAGAGGCCAAGAGAGAGGCTGGAGGCTATAATCAGCAGAGCTGCTGAGTGGAAGCAATGAGGCCTGCAAGAGAGAGGGGAGAGATGAGTCATATGCCTGACTGCCCACAGCTGAGCTTGGGGAGAAAGTGAGCCTAGAGGGGAGAGCAGAGACTGGCAGCCATTTTGTCTTACCATATGGCAGAAGTCCAGGATTGCCAGCCAGTGAAGCTTTCATGAGACACAGCTCTGATGATGCCTTGATTTGGACATTTTCACAGCCTCAGAACTGTAAGCTCTTTACCCTAATAAATTCCCATTATAAAAGCCAAACCATTTCTGGTATTTTGCTTTGGCAGCCTTTAGTGTTTACTAAAGACAGAGTGACTCTTATGTACACAAGTCTGCAGAAGTTTTAGAGCTTATTAGAGCATGCATCATTTAAAATATGGTTCCTTTGTGCATAGAAAACATTTATGGTGCTACTACCTGTCTAAGAGATGGGAAAAATGTTTGAAAGTCATTTTGAAAGAAAAATTCAGGTTGATAGTCTGGGGAAATGCAGGGAGAGGTGGATTTGGTTTTGGAGTTGTTTTTCATTCCTCTAAAAAGAAAGAGGTTGTCACTGCTGGTCTGAAGGCTAAAGCAGGGGTTGATTCAGATGCAACCAGGGACTCCTTCATGCTCAGCAGAAGTCGACATTTACAGATTTGCAGAAGGTCATCTTCTCCCTTAGGCCAGATGACAACATGCCATCAATTTTCCTATTTAATTAAATCAATTCTAAAGGGACAAGTGGTCCAGAGCAGTTTACTGTCGCCTGAAAATTATTACTCCATTCAAAAGAAGTACTGAAATAAGCAAGACAACATCATCTGTTAAAGTCAGTAAGATAAATTTGCCATTTCCTTTTCTATTCTCAGCACCTGATAACATACTGAGGTCAGATTTTCTAGCGTCCAGGCTAACAGCCTTGGGCTGAAGTCAGAAAGAAAAGGTTAAAAACATTCCTTAATTTTGATATGCTGGCTGTTGAAGTCGCAACATTCTTCCGAAACATCCTTTATATGTGAAGTGAAATTCAGATGAAAACAAAACAACTCCACGTTGGCTATAATGAGCATTTTGATTATTCAAAGCTTTTGGGCTATACTGTGGTTTCAAAAGCTCTTTCTTATCAAGTTGACTAGAAAAATGTTCCCATTTATTCAAGCTATATTTTAAGCCTCTTGTTAATTCAAATTTAAGCCGTGCTTGCTCATCACTTCTAAACATACAATTTTCTAGAGGACTCCCTCGATCCCCATAGATAAAGAGGACTGAGTTCTTGGTTATTTCCTTGTTTGGGGAGTTTGTGTGTGTGTGTGTGAGAAAGAGAGACAGAGAGCGAGAAGGTGCGAGAGAACGATCATGTTCTTTTATGTCATTGTTTTTTTCTTTGGGGAAAGCTTGGCTTCCACCGTGTCCTGCTGTGTCAGGGGTCTCCGAGAGCGCCGCCAGCTTCCGTGAGTCACTGGGGGACTCTTAAGGCTCAGCCTGGAGTTGGACTCACAGCTGTGATTTATTACAGCAAAGGAGATGTAACTACACATGGCATGATTGCCTGTGTGTGAACTGTCCTGTGCAGAACCTACGAATCGGCGGAGACTGGACGTGGATTAATAGTTGTCAGGGGCTGGGGTGGGGAGGAATGGGAAGTGACTGCTAATGGGCACAGGGTTTCCTTTGGGGTGATGGGGGTGTTCTGGGACTACACAGCAGCGATGGGTGCACAGCCTTGTGACTCTCCTAAAACCATGAGTCGTACAATTTTTTTTTTTTAAATCCCTGCGGGTCGCACATGATGCAACCTTCCTCAGGGGCTTTTATGAAAAAAAATTTTTTTTAAAGCTTTATTTTATTTATTCATTCCCCGCCCCCCTGCCCCTTGTTGTTTTACACTCACCGTCTTGCTCTCTGTGCCTGCCTGTCTTCTCTTCTCGTCTTTAGGAGGCACCGGGAACCGACCCTGGGACCTCCGACGTGGGAGAGAGGCGCTCAATCGCCTGAGGCCCCTCAGCTCCCTGCTTTGTTGTGTCTCTCACTGTCTCTTTTTGTTGCACCAGCTCTCCGCATGGGCCGACTCGCTTTCACCAGGAGGCCCCGGGAAACGAACCCGGGACCGCCCCTATGGTAGACGGGAACCCAGTCGCTTGAGCCACAGCTGCTTCCCGTGAACTGTACAGTTTCAAAGGGTGGAATTTATGGTATGTGAATTATAGCTCAGTAAAAAAATTCGAATCACCACTTTTCCACCTGAAAATAAAAACTATTTTCAGTTTCTCTGTGAAGCACTTACAGTGAGGACTTAATAAAAATTCTCAAGGTCATCGAGATATGGGAAGCAATGTCAGCCTCACTCTGCAGGTCACAGGGATGTTCGAAGCGTCTCCTCCCTTCACGCGGCAGTTAGCGCTTCCGTCAGAAGCCTCGGCCTCACAGCTAGGAAAGCGTGGCGGTGTACACTTAGTGCTCCTGTGAAGTGTGTAGCTTTCTTCCTGTTAATCCTTCACCCTGCTTTCAATGTTTGGAGATATTGCCGATTTTTTTCACAGATGCAAGAAGAGTGTGAGGCAAAGGTATAATGAGGGCATTTGGAGATTCTCAGTCGCTCCTATGGCGCTATCACTGTTAAGAGTGAAAGATGTCTGTGGTGATGGCTGTGTGAAACTCAGGGCTTTCTCTCTTCTTAACCCAATGGAAATGCTGTTATATCTTCTACACTTGTTAGCTTGTGATTGGACTGAAAACAATTGGTCAAAAAAAAAATTCCTTTAAACGATGCCCTGGTCAAAATTGCATTTGTAGTTACTAGTTTTTTCAAGTCTAATGATGTCATTAGACAATGAGTCTAGTTTTCTCAATGATTTTTTTTTTATATTTGTGTTATTTTTACTTTTTTACTTTATTATTCATGTGCAAAATCATTTATCCTCACACTGTGCTATTTGATAAATAAAGTTACAACAAACTACTTCTCCAATAACAGGCACCAGTTGGAATAACTTCAACCTGTAAGCCGGGTACCAGCGGAATGGATTAAATGTCCAAAAACAGTGAGTTTTTAGAAGAATCTTTTATTTTTTGTTTCTGTTTTTATTAACTTGTGAAATTAAGCAGGTTCACTACAGAAAAGTAAGAACAAAACAGTTATTGGTTTTCTTAAGGGATATTACTGAGCATGCGCCATCTGTCACACTGTGGGAATGCAGTACACGGGGCTCCTGTCCTGTCCCCAAGGCTCCTTCCGTTATGGCGGCATCTGCTAGCGCACCGGAAGAGGGTGACATTATGCCAGTGGGCGTGGCCCTTGGTCCCTCAAGCAGAGGATCCGGTGTGGCACATCCCTTTCGGGCTTACTACAGAATTCCCAACAGCTTCACTTGAGCCCCAGAGCGAAGCCAAGGGTGGCTGCCAGGAGTAAATATTGAAAAAATTACGTAACAATTTTATGGGCCCTGGCTTAGTTTCCTGGCTGTTAAAACAAATACCATACTCTGGGTTGGCTTAAACAAGGGGAATTTATTGGCTCATGGTTTTGAGGCTGGAAGATGTCCAAAATTGAGGCATCAGCAAGGTGATGCTTTCTCCCCAAAGACTGTGGCGTTCCGGCGCTGGCTGCTGGCGATTCCACCACATGGCAGTGCACGTGGCGGCCCCTCCTGGGCTCTCCTTTCCCTTCCCGGTTCAGCTGGCTGCCAGCTTCTGGCTGCTCCCTGTGGCTCTCTCTGTGTGTCTGGATTTCAGTCTCTTATAAAGGGCTCTGGCGACAGGATGAAGACCCGTCCTGACTGAGGTGGGCCGCACCTTGCCTGAGGTGGCCTCACCCAAAGGTCCTGTTTTCAATGGGTCATACCCTCAGGAATGGATTGAGAACATGTTCTTCACAGGTTCTTCATAGCTCCAAGCCACCACAGCCACACGTGTTACTTGCAATCCCTTAAAATTATAAAGCAATGTTCAAAATATCAGAACATTTGAGCCACTTGGGAATTTGGAAATACTTCAAAATAAGGCTGAATCAGAGCAGAAATCAACATTGCAGAAATGGAATTTTATCACAGTCCAGCCTCACAGGAAACCCATTATCAGTAAAAGACAACATAAAAATATTTTAAAATGATAAGAAATTCTAGAAAAGAAAAGTTGGAGACTCAAGCTATACATATAGTTTAGGGAATTATTACATGTAGCTTTGGATTGCTTAACCTAGCAACAAGAAGGGAGCTTTCATTTTCTGCTTGTTGCCTAAGAAAGACACCCTTCTGGGGGCAGGGATGGTGCCAGCAGCCCACCACCGCCGTCCACTGCCAAGCAAGGCGCTATAACCCAGCCCTTGGCGGGCGGGGTAGGATCAGCATTCATTGGCTATGGACTAAGCAGTTAAGGTCTATTATCTCATTTTATCCTTTTCACAGCTTGAAAATTAGGTGTTATTGTTATTTTTATTTTATAGCTGTGGAAACTGAACAATAAAGACCTATGCATTTTGCCCAGGAATGAATAGCTAGTAAGTGTCGAAGATGAGGCATAATTTCTCCTAAAAAATCATAGCTACTCTATTCTCTGTGTAGGCTACCTTTTCATCACAATCTGGCAAATGCTTATTTGGTCTTTTGAGTTCTGGGTCAAAGATCACTTTATGCCTCACCTTTTCTGGGATGCATCATGGCCGGCTCTCTAGCAAAATTATGCTCATTTTCCTCTCTGTAGTGATTCCATGCCTCTCAAACCAGCTTCTGTGGGTGCTATTTCTTTAACTCTTACACCTTAAGTACAGAAAATTGATCTTATTCATAGTACATTCCTGGAACCTGGCACACTCCCACGCATATAAGAAGTGCTCAGTAGATGTTTCCTAAGGAAAGGAATGACTGATCAATTGAAAGAATAAATCTTGAATGAACAGTAATTCTCCTAGTTGAAAAAGTTGGTTTGAAAAAACTCCTTCAGATGCCCCATCTTCTATGAATTAACCAGAGACTCACTGTTGTTAGAGCCTGGCTAGGTAATGCATTAAATCCCTTCTGGGTGACTTAAGATGCCAGGCGGGATGAAGTCAGGGAGTTCAGACAGCCTCGTCCTTTACCTCCGCTTTGAGGGATGCTCAGCTGGCCTGCTACCCGTCTCAGCACCTGCACAGCCCCGCATCCATCTCCTGCAGATGCAGGGGAGCCACGTGTCCCACATCACCTCTAGTCAACGGGTCACTTCAGGATAAAATGTGTGACAAAGAAAGGTGTCTTTTAGAGATACGCAAGACGAACTAGTTATACACACATAAATTACCTGAGCAAATGCCTTGTAGAAACAGAAGATTTGTTATAGGGGGTGAGAGTGAAGAAAACCAATTCTTGTTGAACTGATAAATGTCCCTTCTAAATAGTTTATGTTGCCATTAAAGCAAAAAGTTGCCATTTTTCTTCTATATGCCAGCGACTTATGTCCTGCACGAGCTACTCAGGGCTTTCTAAATCATATCTCTTGGTCACTGGCCAAATGCCTGGTTGTTGTGTACATGTGGAATAAATTATCAGATGAAAACTATCTTGAGTCTTTCTAGCTAGTTGAAACAATGCACCTGTAAATCTTTAACTGCATATGATCAAATGTCCCACTAACATGGTAGACACAAGATACCAACTCTCACACAGGACAATAGTAGCTAAAGTTCTGGATTTTAACCTGACTTGGGGCATTGCAGTAGTTAGGAGAAAAAAATCCCCTAACCAAGGCTTGAAATTGTAATAGTAACTGCTGTTTATATGCATTCTTATATTTATTTTTGAATTCTTGTTTGAGAAGATTTTGGAAACATGTCCTTTGTAAGGTGGAAGGGAGAATTCCCTTATAAGAGGGGTGAAGAAATCCCCAGAAAAAAAGACTACTCTTTCAAGGAACCTCTTGTCCTAACCATGTGGAAGTGCTTGTAGTTGTCCAAACCTGCTTTAGAATACAGGACAATGAAGGCTGAGTTGTGATAGCTGTGCTATCAGATATTTGTTGAATAAATGTATTGTGTTGCTAGTTCTTGCCTCTCTGTCTCTTCCTAGATCGTCCTTTCCTTCACTCATCTCCCAACCCCATGCAGGGATTCTCCTCGTCCTTGGAGAGGAAGGCTTTCTTTCTCTTGGGGGCACCACCCGGCCTCCTTCGCAGCCTCTGCAGGGTAGATTGCTCCATCTTTTCTTTTTCTCTCACTTACATGCTGGGAACATGTACTAATGCCCTTGCTACACTTTGTAAGAGTCTGTTTTACAACATGTGTTTGTTTGCATTCCCAGGTTCTAGCATGTAGATTTGTTCAACAACTATCAAATGAGTGAATGCATGAGTGAGTAAACGATTTCCAGATGCCCTCTGCCATCTTCTCTCATTGAAGTATGTCCGTGTTCTGTGCCTCTTCCAAAGAAGCATAAGCTCCTTGAGAGTGACATTGCCAGATTTAGCAAATAAAAATGCAGGAACCCCAATTAAACTTGAATTTCAGATAAACAGTGATAACTTTTTAGGGTAAGTAGATCCCATGCAATATTTGGGACATACTTATACTATAAGAGGGTTTGCTGTGTCTCAGAAATGTAAATTTAGCTGAGAAACCTGTGTTTTCTTTGGCAACTCTACTTGAAAAGAGACATCCGATCTTAACTCTTCCGGTTAGTTCCTACAGTGTTCAGGCTAGGTCTTGAAGACTGCCTCTCAGAGGACTGCCCCAGAGCACTGCTCTCAGCTCAGGACACCGCCGTTTAGAAGGAATTGCACGTGTCCTAAGTAATACAAACTGTGACTAAAAATGGTGTCACATGACATATGGTTAAAGGGAATGAGGTTATTTAATCTGGAGAAGAGAATCCAGAGATCATGGGAGCCTCGTTGCCAAGGCCGCTTTTCTGTAAAGAAGCCCATTAGGTCAGTTTCTAAAGCATTAGGGGCTATCACTAGTACCCACGTGTGGGAACCACAGAGAGACACATTCCAACTGATTGGGTAGAATTCCAGTCCTTAGTGAGAATCATACCAAGACGGAATGGGCTGCTTTGGAAGGTGATACTTTGCCTCCCCTAGAGGTCTCTGAACACAGGCCAGATGTCACGTGGCAGGGGTACAGACGGGGGAAAGGGAGATTACCATGCGAATGGTTGGAAAGAGTGATACTGCTTTCGTGTGTATGCAAGTGAACTTAGCACGGTGCTGACCTTTGCTTTATTGCCATATGAATTGCATACCATAAAGTTCGTCGTGTGAAAGTATCCTGTCCAGAACATTCCAGAAGTTGTACAGCTATCACCAATGTCTAGTCCCAGAACATCTGCATCACCCCCAAAAGAAATCCATACCTGTTAGCAGGAACTCCCCATTCCTCCCTTCTTCCAGCTCCTGGCAACCACTAATGGATTTGCTGTGTTTATAGATTTGGGATTGACTGATACATAAGATCCCTTTGAATTTGAGGATTCTCTGTTTCTGTGAGGAGACCATGTGACACCCTCCCCTCATATAAACACAGGCAGACCACATCCAAGGGTAATGGAAGGTTCAGTATTCCACAATTACCATTAAGCCCAAATTCTGAACACAAGTAGCTTGGTGAGAAAGCACCATCTTTAAATCTCACATTGATCTCATGACACTCTGTTCAAATAATCTATCCTTATTCATTACATGTAAGCACAAACTCACGAGCCTGTAACTTAAAGGAAACACCCTGAAGTCCATTTGGTGAAAGTACATTTTACTTATAGCCTTATTTATGTCTAAAATAAATCTTTGTTTCTATTCTATTCTGAATCTTATATAGTTACTGTAGCAGTTTGATATAGTTATAAATTCCAAAAATAGATATTGGATTATGCTTGTAAACTGGTCTATTCCTCTGGGCATGATTAACTTATGATTAGGTGTTTGATTTGGCCATGTCAGTAGGATGTGGAGTCCCTACCCCTTGGTGGGCGGGGACTCAGAGATAAAACTACCTGGCAGAGCAGAGGAGTGAGTTGGAGTTTTGAGTTGGAGTTCTGATGTGGAGTTTTAATGCTGGAGCCCGGGGAAGTAAGCAAACAGAGGAGCTTGGTCGTGAGAAAGGAGAGAAGGCGTTTGCCTGAGAGAAAGGCAAAGCCTAGAGAGCTTCATAATCTACAGCTGCCCTTGTGGAGGAACTAGAGGAGGTGAGCCCGGAAAGAAATGGAGCCTGGGAAAGAGAGGAACCCAGGAGGCCTGAACTCTTGGCAGACATCGGCAGCCATCTTGCCCCAACATGTGGCAATGGACTTTGGTGAGAGAAGAAACTTACGCTTTATGGCCTGGGAACTGTGGACTTCTACCCCAAATAAATACCCTCTATAAAAACCAGCCGATTTCTGGTATTTTGCAACAGCACCCCTTTGGCTGACTAATACAGTTACAAATTGAATATATTACTCTCCAGGATTTTCTTTTTCTTTATTAACTTATGAACCTGAAAAAGAGGAACTAGGAACCTAACCTTGTTTGCAGTAAAACTCTTTGACATAATGTGACTAGAAAAAGTGTCCTTGGGCACCATCCTATGAAGACATGGGTGGGTTCTCTCTTGTTCCATTGGGTGGGCTGGGCAATAGGATAACCATGTGTCTAGTCTCTCTCTTGGCAGAGTATGAAAAGTTCATCCACAATCAATCACCATCCAGCTCAAGACCTTAATGATAAGATGTGTTCTATCATAGGAGCATAGTTAGGCTCTGATGAAGAGATCCGCTGTTTATTCTCAGTGTATCACATCTGGGGAGTACATGGCATGAGTATATTGTAGACATGTTAAAATTAAAAATGAATTTGAGTTCCTATAGATTTCCAAGCTCACAAGAGTCACAATTGAGAACATATGATAGGGTGACAATTGGAAAAGCCAGGGCTTTTTATTTATTTTAAAGCTATCTTAAGAAAGGGATTTATGGGAAAAAAAGAAAATACTCTGCAGCTATATCTAAATACCTTCTTTAAAAATGCCCTTGCTCTTGGGTTTGTACAAAGCACTTTGAGTCAAATGGAAGCTCATCTACTACAGATGTTTAAGATATGTACTCTAATATGAGCTACAGCATATTGGCCTGTAAACGTCATGAACTCCCTTTTTTTCTTAAGGAAATATCGTTGTATATAATTTACTTGAGGACAATTAGTATAGTAGCCTCATGGACTTAGAATACTATGAGGATCTAATAAAATCAACTATTTATCACATAAATCACATACTGAGCATTCACCTTCCCTTTCTACTTCCTTCTCTGCCTTTTCTTCTACATCTTTCCTTCTTTCCTTCAAAAACACTAATTGTTTTTACCATTTTCCAGGACAAATTACTAAGATAGTAATTATTATGCCCTATCATAAATGAAATGGCAGGGCAAACAGATGGTGCAGACAAAGTATCTTGTAAACCCGATGAACCCAGACATGGGGGATGAATTATTTTTCTAATGAAATGTAACAAACGACTACAAACTCAGTGTCTTACAACAACACACATTTACTATCTCACAGTTTCTGGTGGATCAGGAATCTGGCACAGCTTAACCAGATCCTTTGTAGAGGCTCACAGGCTGTAATCAAGATGGCGGCTTGGCTGAGTTCTCATCTGGAGGCTTGGCTGGGGAAGAATCCCTCAGGCTGTCACCAGAATTCAGTTCCTGGTGGTCGTGGAATTCATGGCATCTTGCTTCTTCAAAGCCAGCAACGGAGAGAGAGAGGGTCTCTGTGGCTTCAAGTCTGACACCTCCTAAACCCTCTTTTAAAGGGCTCACTTGGTTAGATCAGACCCACCCAGGATAAACTCTCTTTTGATTAACTTAAAGTCTACTTATTAGGGACATTAATTGCATATGCAGAATTCCCTCACCTTTCCATGGAATTTTATGTAGCCATGGAAGTTCTATCCCATCATGCGTGCTGTATTCTATTGGTTGGAAGGAAGTGGTAGGACCTGTCCCGATTTAAGATGGTGAGAATCACAATGGCCATGCTAGCATTCTGCCTACCACAGGGGTAGGAGAAAAGTTATGGAAAACTTTTTGCTCTATCTACAAGGATCTTCTTAAAAGCAAATTGGTTGTGGATCTAAGTTAGGATTCCAAGTGAAGGGAAACAAAGAGACATTGGTCTACTTGGAAGCAACTGCTTATACTTTCAAAATAATCTTCCTTGGGCAGAACAATTCTGTTTTTTAAAGCATCATGGTTCTCTAAGTATTTTGTCTAAAAATGAATCATCAGTACAAAAATAGCATTATTATGTCATCACATGAACTGCAAATAGCCAAGTAAAATGTAGAGTTTTGTCTGAAAATTCAAATTCTAGGATGAATATATTGTGTCCTTGTAATAACCAGAATTGTTCTAGTCAAATAAAACGTACTTGATTATAAATATGATTTATTGCTTTAACAGTAAGTTTAACACTAAATTTTTTACTTAATTTTTGTTTATTCTTTAAACTATAAAACAATATTTTAGCAATAAAACTTTTTGTTAGCTTATTAGCTTGTTATGATCTCATGTCTTATCATGATTCATGAGTTGAAAGCCAGAAAGTCCTAAAGCTTGGTAATTCACATTCCCAAGTCCAACAGTTGGTAGAAGAACTCTAGGTAACTTGTGTGGCAAAAGAAGGCAAGAAAGGAATCCTTGAAACAGGAACTGCACCTTTGTTTTAGAGGTTTTGGTGTTTTGGGTTTGCATTTATTTTTTGACTCGTTAGGTATTTGGGTTCTAATGCTGTCAGTGTAGTTTTATATTCTTTGGATTTTCGACTCTTGAAGCAATGTTATTTTTAACCTGGTGTCTTCAGTCAGGTTCCCTCAGTAAAATGTGAGTCAGGGATTCAAGTACATGTGGCTTATTTCAGAGGCTATCTCAATGAGGGAAGTGAGGCCAGGGAGGGAGGGAGACCAGCCTGGGGGCCGTGCCCCTCTGTCTGTCCACACTGAGCAGGCCTCAGCGTTGTCCCATTCAAGGGGCTAAGTACATGCGTTAAAGCAGTGCAGGGGCCCTAAAGACAAGAGAGGACCCGACTGAAGCTGAGATGAAACCCTGCCAAGCAGTCACACGGCCCCTACCCAGCAGAGGGCGGTCAGTGTAGCTTGCTGCTCTTCCACCGTCATGGCCCGTAAGGAGACAAGCCCAAACGGAGGTAACAGGTTATCCCTTCCGCAGACAGCAAGATTAAGACCAGCGTGATGCCAGCCCTAGTGTCTCTAGTTCCACCAGACAACACCCAGCCAGAGGGGACAGACGGCACACACCATGAGCGGTGGGTCGCTCCGCTGCCAGCGCTCTAACCTCAAACTAGCCAGTGGGACTTACACAGAGGCTGGAAGCTGTACCCTAAAGGAGGCGAGGAGGAAAGTTCTGGCTCAACTGCAGCGAGGGTGATGGAGAAGGAACGGTCCCGTGCCTGGCTTCCCCACGGGGGAGCTGAGAAAATGCCTCTCTATGCCTCCGCACCAGGCTGACCTCCCCTTGTTCCAGAAGGAAGCACAAGGCATTCCACCAGGACTTGAGTCAGCGGGAGCTCAAGTCTTGCCTGCATGACCCATGCGGGAATGTGTAAGGTGCCAGGGTGAAATGGTGGGGCCTTTCCCCTACAAACAGTGACAGAGCAGGGACCCTGTACCACCCAAATCCATGACACAGCTGTCACACTTGGCCCCACACAAGCTCTTGCAGTGGTGGCTCGACAAGGATGCTAAGAAAGGGGATGCTAAGATTGCATGGTGATGTATGCTAGAGAAACCATGGACCAGAACAAGTTCTTAGACCTTTGCTATCTCTCTTGGCTGCTCATTCAGCCCTGGCAATAACGCCCTGGATAATATGGCGTTGGAACATGTGGCTGGTCTTTATCCTCAGTTCCTGGGGAGGCAACCTCCGAATCTTTGGGATTTCCTGTGACAGGAGTGTCTTTTGTTCTTCCGGGTGGACCAGGAACCACATCTGATAGTTCCTGTGCTACGGAGATGAAAGGGTGTGGCCAGCCACACCTGCAGACTTAGGGTGTGGGCCTGCCCCACCAGAAAAGCCAACCAGGTGATTAGGGGGTTGAGGCTTTGAGCCACGTCTACGGGGTACCTCAGCCCAGTATCCCGAACTCTGGGAGGGTAGGGGCGGTTGGTTGAGCTCAACCACCTGGACCTTGATTCCTTCCATCCTGCCTAAGGAAGAAGACCCCATACTAACTTGGGATACTGGAAGCTGCACGAAGCTTCCATGATCGAGAAGATACGTAGCTACTATCCTGGGAGGGTGTTGCCTTGTGACTCCATGTGGGAAGGACATGGAAGCTTGCATGTGAGACCCTCCTAGACCTCGTTCTATGCATCTCTTCTTTTGGCTTCTTCTGATTTGTACCCTTTTGCCAAAGTAAAGCTATAATCATGAGTTGAGCCCTTTCGGTGAGTTCTGTGAATCGTTCTAATGAACTGTCAAAGCTGAGGGGGTGTTGTGATCCTGCCGATGGGTAGCCGGTTGGTCAGCAGTGCAGGTGGCCTGGGCCCCAAGCTGGCAACTGGTGCCCAAAGGGGAATCTGCAGAGGATGGCCCCGAGCCCATGGGGTCTCGTCCCACCCCAGGTGCTTACAGACAGAGTTGACTTGGGGGGCTGCAGTTTTTGCAGTTGGTGTCAGACACTGTGTTGTGGACATTGTCGATGTTTTTGGGTAACTCACCCATGCCTGAACATCAAGCACGCGCACGTGCCTTTTCTAAGATGTCCAGACACCATGCAGGGCGAAGTATTTGGAGATGTGGTTTCTGGAGATTTGTCTGGCCAGGTACCCTGAGGTCCCACTGGAAAGTCCCTCCTGCAGTATTTTACAGCATGTCTGTTTGCACGACACACAGTTGTCTTGAGCATTTTTTGACTGCAAATTAGGGGAGTTTTTCTTGATTGCTTTGCTCATAAATTGCCAGAATTTTTGAGCTATCTTATGTTGTAATGTGTAATATATAGTGTGCATAATTTTTAATATTTTCAGTTCACCCATTTCATCATTAAATAAGCATTTATCAGGCATTGAACTGGACAATGAGGACTCAGAGATAAATTTAATGTCTCTTCACATAATTAAAATCTCATGATAAATTACTTTGCCATGCATGCCCGTGATGATACTTATATCAGGTTAAAGCCGTTGTCTACACAGTGATATATAATGCATCTCTCTTATGATAATGAAGAAAACCTATAAAACTAGAGCTGTCCTGCTAAACCATTGCCCTGATACATTATTTGGTATTATGTGATGGAATATGAACACAGTAATGCCCATTGTGTTGACTCACTCTCTCGGATCTGACTTCCAATATATCAGATAAAAACCAGAAGAAATATAATTGCATATTTTGAGATCTACAAGGAAAATAAAAACTATTCCAAGTATTTGAAACAGAAGAAACTTAATTTCAGCATGTGGCTACAAAGGCAATGGAAGACCTAAAAAGCCAATAGGGGATGGTAAGGCAGGCAGAGGATAGCAACCTCCAGAAGTCACTCCACTCCACGGGAGATGAATGAATGTAGACGGCCATGGTTCCCTAACCAGGGCCGCACCTCTGGTGGAAGCTGGGACCACAGCAGGCCTGTCCAGAGCAGCTGCCACCCTACGGACGACACAGCCACCTCCCTCGGGCCACGCCCAGCTGGGAGCCTGTGCACAGGAGAACCTGGGACCACAGCCTGGGGGTCAGCCCCAGGGATGCCGAGTGAGGTCAGGGGCCAGGAGCGGAGCCGAGGGCGGATGGAACTCACCCTTTAGGGAGACGTGATAAACCACCAACATTTTATATGATTTATAATTGTATTTTACATGCTGTGATGGTTTGGAGCTGTGTGGACCCCAGGAAAGTGTGTTCTTAAAGTTAGTCCATTCCTGTGGGTGGGGACCCTTTGAAAGGAGGGCCTTCTGGTGAGTAGGACCTTAAGTCAAGCTGTGACCCACCTCATTCAGGGTGGGTCTTAATCCTCTTACTGGAGCCCTCCAGAAGAGAGTGGAATCCAGACATAGAGAGAAAGCCACGGAAGCAAGAAGCTAAAATCAAGGAGGCCCGGAAGAGAAGGGAGAGGCCAGCAGATGCCGCCACGTGCCTTGCCATGTGACAGAAGAGTCCAGGATCACCAGCCACTGGTCTTCAGGAAGAGGGTATCATCTTGATGACGGCTTGATTTGGACATTTCCGCAGCCTGAGAACTGTGAGCTTGGAAGCTAGTAAATCCCCATTGCTAAGGCCAGCCCATGTATGCCATCTGCTTGAGCAACTTTAGCAAACTGAAGCACACGGCCACCCTGTTTTAATTAACCATGTTAGTTCACGGGGATGGGCTAATGCTCCTAGTTGTGGTTTTACGTGTAATTTCATTACTTACAGGTAGGATTTTAACGTCGGGGGCTTTGATTCCACGTCATTACAGATGAGGCAATCAGTGAATTCCTTCTGCCTTCCTTCCTCCCTCCCTCCCTTTCCTTCCTTCCCTTTCTTTTTCCTTCCTTCCCTCCCTTTCCTTCCTTCCCTTTCTTTTTCCTTCCTTCCCTTCCTTCCTTCCTTCCTTCCTTCCTCTTCCTTCCTTTCTTTCTTCTCTCTCTCTCTCTCTCTCTCTTTCTTTCAATAAAGTTTTTGTTAATTTTTGGTTTCTTGCAGGGCAGTCTGAGCAAAAAGCACAGGCTTTGGAGTAGTTGGACTTGGGTTTGGATAATAATTCCATCCTTACCTGCTGTGTGCTTTGGGTAATCACTGAATGTCTCTGAGCCATTTCCTCATCTGTAAGACGAGAATGATTAATATTAAATGATAATCCTAACATACAGGCAGTGCAACAACTGAGGATTTCTTCCTTGACCGACAGTGAGTCAGAGTGCTGAGCCCACTGGAAAGGGCTGAGAGCTGTGGGACTCTTCGTTAATAATATACTGCTCCTCTAACATTTCCACAAACTTTCAGTGATGAAGAGGATACAGGCAAAGCACATAACCAGCTACTTGGCTATTCCCTGGAATACAGTACACAGGTTGGGAACACTGCATCAGCATGAATTCTAACTTTTGTTAAAATGCCATGCCAATTGAGGGTGATGGGAATAGTGGGCAACAGCGTCAGGTCAGAGATATTTACTTCAGCATGATGAGTAATGGCGCAAAACTCAAAATGTTTTAAGCCCTCTACTGGCACCTAAAAAGTGCATATAAGCGCGGTACTCCCATTCTATGCTCTAAGCAAGCACATTATAGACATTCCTAAAAAGCCCTGGAATTCTACTTTCTCTCTTCCTCGTGGGCCATGCTAAATGCATGTGCTGAGCTCAGAAACTCATCTAATAATAATCACCATCATCTACCACCACCATTATGCCACAGGTCTTGTTACTTTATTAGGAACCAGTCATTTCTTTTTCACTTAAATTTCACACTTACTAGCCTAGGCATTTAGCATGAAAAATAAAAATTAATACAGTCAAGCAATATAATTGTTAAGTCTGGGGTGATGACTAGAATTGCTTTGAAAATGTCTTCTAAAATCATGTAAGATAAGAAATAAGTAATGGTAGCGCACATTAACTGGGGCGAAGGCAGTCATTTTCACCATGATGGCAAGGTACAGTTGAGGAATGTTTTTGCACGATGTTAGAAATCTTGGTCTCATTTTAAGGATTTTGGTACTGGCAACTGAGTGCCTAAGTCATTTCTGTAGCTTTCACTTTAACGTACAGAGCTATTTATTCTCTGTTTCATTCTAAGCGGAATTTTAACATCAGATGAGAAATTATGGTTTCCTTTTCCTAATATTCTCTTCTCTCCTCATGGAAGGTACCAGTGTTGGGGCAAATTAAGCTGGACCATAGACTGAAGAAGTGACTTAGGTCTACACGAGGACTATGTTGAGTGGGTGCTCATGGCTTGACAGGTGTGGGGCCCAGGAATGAAGACAGTGCAATTCCACCTCGTAACCAAGCTCTGAGTGAGGTGCCATTACCTATTTTGTACATCTTGAGGCACATATTCCTTTTTTCACACAGCGGCCTCTGAAATGGGAACGTGTGCCGTCCCGCTGGCCACAGAGCAGGTGGAAACAGTCTGTCTTTGCCTGTGTGTGCCCACATGCAGTCACGGGCACTCATGCTTTGATCACTTCATATGAATCCTGCAAATGGCAGGCGCCACGTGTGTTCATTCTACACACCCAGGAATGCCACTGACAGCAGGAGAAATGGCCAAATCCCCCAGAATCAAAGGAATAGTTCCCAAACCAAGAGGCTGTTGTGACCCATCAGCGCATCTCACAGGAG
>JAKSZT010054573.1:1023389-1040331 GCA_026826555.1 Tolypeutes matacus
CACTTCCTCGTCTTTGGTACCCACAACCCTAATGATCCACTTGAGTTGTATCTTTTTGGCTGATGATTTGCCAATTGGAGGCTCTGGCAGAGGGAGGCCGCCTCCAGGAGGAGGCACCCCTTGGGGTCTGGGATTAATTGCCTTCCTGAGACGAGTGCCAGGCACACCCCTTTGGAAAGCAGTTGTTAGCTAGCCACTGGGCTCTTGTTATAATGCTGAACACCTGGTCCACGGAGGGCTTGTGACCCTCCCACCTGATATGCCCGTTGGGGTGGGTCAATCCAGACTCCACTAAGAGGTGGGAAGGACCCAGCAAGCCTTGCTTATCAAATGGAAGTGGTATATTCAAGAAGGTAGCCGGACTGGCTCCACCTGCATCTCAGCTTTATGTAGAGACAGCTGCCTCTTTGTGGGATGCTCTTTCCCCTACCACCATCTGGAACCACCCCATGGAACCTCCCCCTGGAACCACCACCCCCTGGAACCACCCCCCCCCTGGAACCACCACCCCCTGGAACCACCCCCTGGAACCAGCCCCTGGAACCTCCCCCTGGAACCACCACCCCCTGGAACCACCACCCCCTGGAACCTCCCCCTGGAACCACCCCCTGGAACCTCCCCCTGGAACCTCCCCCTGGAACCTCCCCCTGGGAATCACCACGGGCTCAGTGGTTTCCCTAAATGCCTGGGCCTGGTTCATGGATGGTTTGGCTGAGCTGACACCTGATGCCGTCCCCCCCGGCCCCAGCCCCACAGGCCCTGGCCGGTGCTCTCCGTGACCAGCCTCCACTTATTTTACTGACCACCGCCGGAGGCGTTGCCGCTGGGAAACCTGCATGTTTCGCAGCTGCCGATGGTGCCATGTGGTCACGATGGGCCCTTTCTCCCGTGAGCCAGGAATTGAGCTGCGCCATATCACCACCATTGCCAGCTGGAGACAGAAGACGCTGGACCTGTGACCACCCACCTCTCGGGGCTATGGGGGTACCCCCTCCTTGTGGTCTCAACACTCGTTGCTTTTGAACTTGTCAAGCATCACGTCAGTAAGGTTTGTCAATACGTCAAAGCAAAGTGCGAGAGAATGTTTGATTACAAAACGATCTCGGTAGGCTGTTAACAGCTTTTGTGTCTGGGTTGGCAAGGTCAACATTTAAAACAATGTCATTCTTAACATTCTTTTGAAATATAAATGTTAATAAGTTGGAAGTTTGTTAAAAACAGAGGCTTGTGCAATGGGAAAAATGCAGGAGCTAAAAATCAGCGTTTAGAATAACGTAGCTATCTCTGCCTCTTAACAAGTCGTCTCCATAAAGTAAACTGGAGACCATGGTTATGGCTAGCAGCAGTGCTTCAGTATCTGTCCATCAGTCTTAACAAATGCATCACACTAATATAAAGATGTTATTAATAGGGGGAACTGTGAGAAGGGGAGGGGTGGGGTACATGGGAATTCCCTATATTTTCGATGTAACTTTTTTGTTATCTAAAGCTTCTCTAAAAATCAATTTTTAAAAATTGCTGATTGTCACCAGTGCACTAGTTTAAATGAGAAAACAAAGGCAATTAGAGCTGCCCATAGTTGATTTACCATATTCATATCAAAGGTGTCTGCAAATATAAAGATATGGCTCCCCATCCTCAGCGTGAATGCAATGCTCTCCAAGGTTTTCTGTGGCTCACTTATATTTAATAAAAATAACTTTCTTTCATTTAGAAATGTAGGAAAATGATCTGCACTTAAAAAATGTTCCTGGCCTCAGAAAGATAGTTCTGGACTAGAATAAAAATATTCACGCCTTTGTTTTGGCATCTTTGCACCAGTGCTTAACTTCTAAGTCCATTTCTTTATGTGAACATTTCAGGGACTTGTCAGGGAGGCCATTCAATCATAAAAATGTGATGTGTGTAGCATTCCACGCTACTCTAAATATAAGGCCATTATGATTTCTCTGCAAAGAGAACTGAGATGTAAAAAGGGCTGTGCACTGGCTATTAAAATCAATTTTTAGACTAGTTCACTGAGGCTTGGGTTTTCAACATTATGGTTATTGACTGGATTATTAGTTTATTTGTTGTAAGTTTTTATCGCCTCTTCTATGCCAAGGACTTTCACCAGAATTAGTAGAGTTTACAGAGAGAAGCAGGTCATTTATCATTTTACTAAATGACCACCTTGTAGCATGAAAAAGATAATGTTTGAAGAGTGTCTCTAAGCTCACCCATGTTAAAGACAAAGTAGATGAGTCTAAGAAGATGGAGAAAACATTTCAATGAGGTGAAAGTAGCAGGCAACCTCTGATGGTGGTTATAGATATAGAACTTTCATCTATCAGTCTCTGATAATAAATCACCTAGTGGGTCTGAGGGCACCAGAGGGCACCAATCCAGGACCCACGGCCAGAGGAGTGCATTGACCTCTGCTCTGGCTTTTCATCTCGCTGTCGCTCAGTGTGCTCACCTTTTATAGCCCCTCCAGCTCCCTACCTGGTCCCACTCAGCCCATGGCTTTGCATAGCCTCTGCAGGGTGATGTCCCTCAAGTCCACATCTCCCTGGAGAGTAAAGAGCTGAAAAGCAAGGCGTCCCTTCAGTAGGCTGGCAGGGCGAGGGCAATAGAAGACCGAAGTATCGGCCGTGGACCCTAGTGCCGCGTTTCAACCCTGTCGTTTTCATTTTCTCCCCATGAACCAAACCCTTTTCTTGTACTTGTTACCTGCTAATTTCTCCTGACAGTGACATATGGTTTACTAAAGACTCAGACAGCTCTCCAAGGTCTGAGCTCTGCGGTTCTCAATGTCAACCCTTCCGTCATTCGAATGCTACCTTTTTGTTCCTGATTGTTCTCGGGAATAACATTAGATGACTGAGCCTTGCCCTTCCCTGATTTTGCACTCAAAAGAAGGAATTGTTTTTGATCCATTCTTTTAACAAATATTATATTTAATATTGCTATAGAAACTTTGGACCCTCAACTGCCACTTAAATAAATATATAGTATCTGGCATTGTTAGTTTTACTCCATTATATTTGTAAATTAAAATTCAGGAACACAGAGTTGGATAAAACGTAATTCCTGGCCCATGCCATTTTTCTCATTGTTCCAGACATGGCCTATTTTATATATTCAGCTGGCTATTTATTTTGTTATTTTTAGTAGCGTAATGGATACCAGCAAATCCCATCATTACAAACAAAAGCTCGGTCATTGACAGTCAATCCTCCTGCCTACCCCACCATCATCCTGGAATCCATGTCCACCTTTCTCTTTTCTTTCCTTTCTGTTTGTGTGTGTGTATCATATATATATATATATATATATGAATGATATTATTGAGCATATTTTTAGTCTAGTTATTTTTAACTTTATAAATGGGTATTCTGCCATTTGTAATCTGTTGGGATTTTTTTCACTTAATATTATATCTTGATTTTAACATTGTACATCCCTGTAGTTAGTTCATTTTGACAGCAGTATAATGTTCCATTATGTGACTATATTGGAGTTTATGCATCTTTTCTCTCTTTGATGGACTTTTTGTTGGTTTCGGGGTCTTTCCAAGGTGAGCTGTGCTGTTTTAAACTTGCTTGTCCATGGTTTTTACCATCCATGTGCAATAGCTTCTCTTGGATTGCACTAGGAATTCAACTTTTTGGAGATAATGCCAAACTCTTCTCTGGAGTGGTCGAATCCATTTGCATTGCCACCAGCAATGTAGAAAAGATATTTTGGATCCACATATTCTCTAAGAACTACTCTTGTCAGATTTTTAAACTATGGCCAAGAGAAAGTATATAAAATGACATCTATTTTGGTCTTTACACTTTTTTCCTGATCTCTGATGTTGCTGAACATCCCTTCACATGTGTTTTCGAAGTACTGTTACCTCCTTGTCCATGCCTTGTCATACCCCTTGCTCATTTTCCTCTTGGTATATTTGTGCTCTTTCCATTTATTTGTAGAAACTGATTCCATTCTCTTGTTGCATGTTGGGAAAATATTTTCTTCCACTTTGCCATTTGTCTCTTCCTTTAAGATGTCTTTTGATGAACAATAGATCTTAATTTTAATATAACTGAATGTACCAAATTTTTTTTTTTTTTTTTTTTTAGTTAATGTGTTTGCATGTGACTTAAGAAATAGTTTTTCAGTCTTGGATTCATCTTTGACTTAATGGTGGTCTGTTTCCTCATCACTGAGAATGGTTTGAGGTCTCTCTTCCTCACTTCTCTGGTTCTATTCAGGTTTCTGCAGAGGTTAAATCAGCATTTCCACGTGGCCCTTTGTGCTGGGGCTGAGCATCGGGGCTCCCTGCTGCCCCGGTGTTTGGAGCCAGGTGCAGTGCTTCCTCACTCTGCTGCCCCTTGCAGGTAGGGGTGGCCAGGTCTGCAGGCTTACCTCATGCCATGGTGACCCAGCCAAGCTGCATGCTGGCAAGGAGAGAGAAGGGATGGGGGGTGAGCGGCCACATTGGCTGAGGCCTCGGTAACTTCAGGCAGCTCTCACATTGCTCGTAACCCCTGTTCACACTTTCAAAACCCTTGCGTAACATGAGTATATGCAACACAGTAAAGAAAACTGGAAAAAGGGGAATGAGGCATTTGTTTGCAGTGGGTAAAATGTGGGAGTGTTCCCAGCATTTTCTGCAGTAGACCACGAGAAAACTATTTGAGGTGGTGGAAATATCCTATATCATGGTTGTGGTGGTGGTTACACAATTGTGTAATTTATCAAAACTTATCAACTTGTACATTTATAATTTGTTTTATTTTACGTAAATTAATTTTAGCTTTCTGTAGATTTACCTCAGAAAAGCTGATTTAAAAAGTGAAGAGTTAATAAGAAAAAAATGTAAAATATAGCTCTCTGCAATGTAATTTTATGAACAAGCACGGAATAATTCTTAAAAGAGGATGTTTAAAATTAGGCAGAATGTTTGACCAGAAGAGGAAAATGGCTGATGGTCAGGGGCGCTGGATGAGGCCCCTGTGGATGAGGCGTAGCCCGGGTCCCCCGGGGGGCCCTACGTCGAGAGGCGCGGCCCGGGTCCCACGGAGGGGGGCCCTACGTCTAGGGGGCGCGGCCCGGGTCCCCCGGGGGGGCCCTACATCCGGAGGCGTGGCCCGGGTCCCATGAGGGGGTCCTACATCGAGAGGCGCGGCCCGTGTCCCACGGAGGGGGGCCCTACGTCTAGGGGGCGCGGCCCGGGTCCCACGGAGGGGGGCCCTACGTCTAGGGGCGCGGCCTGGGTCCCACGGGGGTCCCTGCGTCCGGAGGCGCAGCCCGGGTCCCATGAGGGGGTCCTACGTCGAGGGGCGCGGCCTGGGTCCCCCGGGGGGGTCCCTACGTCTAGGGGCGCGGCCTGGGTCCCACGGGGGGGCTCTACGTCTAGGGGCGCGGCCCGGGTCCCACGGGGGTCCCTGCGTCCGGAGGCGCAGCCCGGGTCCCATGAGGGGGCCCTACGTCGAGGGGCGCGGCCCGGGTTCCACGAGGGGGCCCTACGTCGAGGGGCGCGGCCCGGGTCCCACGAGAAGGCACATGGCCGTAGTTCTGGGCGTTCGCTTTTCCCCTTTTGTCCACATCATTTACAAACACCAAGACCATTTGTGTTGAATAAGCTGCTTCAAAAGAACCTTGGTTAAATCGTTTTGGAAAACAGACCTTGTTTTCCGCCTCAGAAACTAATGTTCATTTTAGAGGTCATTAAAAGACACTCCCGGTGCGGCCACTGATGGGAATAGATTACTCTAAACCGCAGGAAGCATTGCTCCAAAGAGGTGGTCCTCAACTGGGGCTGATTGCGGCCCCTTTCCAGACATCTTCAGCTGTCACCACGGGGGAAGGTGCCTCTTGCATCCAGTGGCAGAAGCCAGGGATACTCTCCACCACCCTACAATGCACAGGGCAACCTCCCTCGACAGAGAATCTTCTAGTTCAGATGTCCCCAGTGCTGGCGTTGAGAAACCCCGCCGTAACGTTTCTACTAAAGAGAAGAGGAGTTTTAAGAACTCGTGTGCTAGCCCCGTCGGTTAATGCCGTGACTGCTGTGTATACCTTGCCAAGTTGGAGCACTTGCTGTTTACTGTTGAAGGTCTATCTTCGGCCCTTCAGAAATATCAACTCAAAGTAATCCTGGAGTGTAGTTTCTATTACAATCTCCATTTCACAAGGGGAAGAAACCGTGATGTCGGGAGGCAAAGGGGTTGGCGTGGGTGGCACAGCTGTCAGTTGCTACAACTGAGATTTCAACACGAGCCTGGCTCCATTCTGATATCCTGCACCCTTTCTGGCCTCCCTATGGAATCCCCTCTCATAATTCCTCAGTATATGACAAAGCAACTGTGATAAAATCATAACTTTAAAATCTAGGTAAAATTTAATTTAAAGTCATACATAAACTTAACATTTTTTTTTGCCAATATAGTTATAAATTCAGGGGAATTTTTTGTTTTGAAAATAAAAACCTCAATTTAGGGCAAGAGGTCATTTGGTATTAAATAAACAATGAACTTGGGCACCTAATGCTCTGCAAACAATGTCCTAAACATTGCAAAGCGAGGGAGGGCCTCTTTCTCTGAGCATGCTCCTTAGGCAGGGGCTCTTAACCATTTTTGGTCCACGGACCCCTTGGTCAGTCAGGTGAAAACCACGGCCCCCTTACTAAGTCACACTATACTGTGGATTAGTTAATAAACATGTCACTCCTGCACCAGCACGTCCCCACAAGAATAACGGTTTTTGAACTTCAGTTCAGGCTCACGGACCCCTTGTTAAGAGCCCCTGTCCTAAGGAGATGGCTTAGACCACGTTTCACTTTCTTCTTGCTCATGCCAGGAAGCAGTCAGTCACTTAGCAATCTGATAGAGGTAACGAGTTACCCAGCTCCCCAATTGCCCAAATAGTCTTAAACAGCTTATTATGTCAATGACTCAAGGAAATGTCTGCCTGCATGACTGGGCTCAACTGAACCTTTTTCCTCACAGGGTCCTCAGGTATATGAAGAGTTGAAAACAAATTTCTCACAGATGTGTTCATCCAAAATGGTAGCTACCAATTATTTGTAGGAGAATAAAAAGAAGCTGTTCAAACAAATGCACGTGCTTCCACATATGAGCGGAGAAATTGTTACGACATGACCGAATCTCTTCTCTATGTGATGTAATGTCCAGAAGGCCCACATGGAAAATATTCCCACAGGAATCCACGTAAACCCAAGGAGAAGCCCCTTATCACCTTTGATGTCCAACTTGTGTCCGTCAAGGAGCCTTCCCAGGGAAATACGGATTGCTAAGAAAACCAAGAGCAAAGCGAGCTCTGGATCGTGGCGTTCTCTGGAGCTCAAAGTCAACACTCTGGGTGAACGTGAATGTGAGTGAAGAGGCGGTGGGCGGCAGGAGGTCCAGAAGCTATGAGACGAGAAGAGAAGCAATGGGAATGCACTCTGAGCTCTGATGCCTTGAAACGCCCAAAATTCCACCAGAGAGCGCAATGGTTCCAGCTGGTCAACTTAGCCACTATAGAAAGTCCCAGAATTAACTCCAAAGGTGTTTATTTGTATTTAGTCTTTTTTTTTTTTTTTGTCCCAAGGGATGATTTTTTTCACCCCTGTGGATTCAGGAGAGGAAATCATTAATCCATGCCTTGGTTATCTTCATAGGTCTTAGTCTCTTGGTGTTAGGATAACAGAGAATTTCCCTCCAGTTCTTAAATGTGTTTATTTTAATCTCTTGCTAAGGTGGTGGGTGAGTGTTGAAAGGCATGTCCTGGGTCTTCTTTATGTTCTCTAACATGGCAGATGAAGCCTGTCAACTTCCTTTGCTTTAGTTTACCTGACATCAAATTTTATTCGTATGTTCTCCTCTTTTTGAAATCTTAAGAAGCAAGCAATGCAGGAGTTGCAGAGTTGTTCTGAGCAGAAACGTTTCCAGATATAATTCATAACTCGCCCGCCTTTGTCATTCAGCCTCATAGAGAAGAGTTTGAGACAAGTTTAAAGGTTAGAAAACACAGCATTGTAGCCTGCGATGCTGGTTTCCCGCATGTAGCTCAGTGTGACTGTGTTTACACAGCAGCGCCTGCCCCGGGTTAAACCTGCACGGGAATTAAACCTGTCGGTCTTAACCGAGCTCCCGGAACAATTGCCACCGCTGGACTTTGGAGTTAGCAGCTTAGTCGCAAAATGAAGGGGTCCTCTCGTGTCCTTCCACTTTTATTTAAACGTCCAGCATGTGGCGCTGCCGTTTTAGTTCTCAGAGGTTCTTCCCAACACTCTCAGTATCTACCTGGCTCCTGTAAATTTCAGTGGGCTTGAAAACGTCAAAGAAAAACCCACTTGCCTTTCAGCAGAACAGTTTCAATGCTTCTTCAAGAGCAACTGCAGGTTTCTTTTCATGTTTACGAAATAAAATCAGAGTAAAGACAAGCTTGCTCATTTGAGTTTTCTTAAAAAACAAACCAAAAAAAGTCCCATTTCACAAGATTTTCAATATGAACTTTGTAGCTTTTAGTTATAATTGTTTCATTTAAGATTCTCTTAATTTGTTTATGCTTCTGAAAAAGTAGGTTTGAGGGCAAGCAAGCAATATTTTTGGTCATGTCAAGAACCAGAAATACACGTTACTTTTTATATTTTAAACGTTTTCCTGCATTTTCTTATTAAACAGTATTTTTGTAGCTATCTGTGTTTTTCAATGTCTATAGCTTATATATAAAATCAGCTATGAGAACCCTGACTCTTTAGGGTTGCTCATTATAGAGTTGTTGATGTTAGAATTAGGGTCAATTTAGTTCATCTCCAAGCCTCGAGGGCAAATGTTCTATTTTACTTGGCCTCCAACATCCAGGAATTCATGTTTGAAAACCTCAATGTCCCTTGCCCGGTCTAGCAGCTGTTGGGGGGGGGGAGGGTAAAATACCAAAACTAACAGCGGCTAACACATGTACTGAAGCTAAAATCCCAGCGTGGAGGTACTGGCAGGGAAAAAGCATTCACAGCCGGATGCCGTGGTCCTTATATATTCGATCCTTGAAACATGGAAATGCAGACTCCGGTAAAAGTCATACATTTTCGTGATTATTCCAGTGAAGGGATAAGACTTTAGTGATGGCGTAATCTAGAATACCTTCTTAGCATGTCTCCAGAACAGGTACCAAGCAGATTTAACACGATTAGTTGCCGGTGACTCTGGCAGAAGGGAGGGAAAGGAGAAAGGAGACAAATTCTTGAAATGTGTGCATAGAGTCTGAACTTGTATTATTTGACAATGTTTTAATGAAACATTTAATGAAAATGAAGTAAAAATCATTAAAATAGTCTTTAATGCACAAAAGTAATAGAATGCATTTTATCCTGTCTTAGAAAATTCTAGTAAACACTGGGTGATCGATAATAATATCTTTAAACCTGTAGAAATTGCAACTGAATTTTTATGATCATGTTGAAGAGGAAAATGTGCTCCATGCTAAAAATCAAACCCAACTGGGCTGTCTAGCCTTGCGAGGTGATAAAAGAAAGCTGGTGATGTTCTTTTGTGGAAACTAAAGTGAATATTCATTGACCCTATTTACACATTTTAATTTGTAAAATGACTAAATAGGCCATCAGTACCATAAGGACACACTGTGTTCTAGAATTAACTCATATTGCAAAACAGACAAGCCTGACATCTCTCCATTCCACGTTCACTGTATCCTGGGTTCCCATTTTACTCTTTCTCTCTCAGTAGCTCTTTTGACATTCCCTGGAGCACGCTGCTTAAAGCTGAGCAGAAAGAAAGTCGGTCTGGAGGGAGCAAAGCCCACGTAAAGAGTGAATTTCAGAGTCTGGCTTGCAAAGGCTAAGAAAGTTGAGGTAAGTATGGGCCTGGCCCTGGCAGAACATGCTTCTTTGTTTTCCCACTTTTGCTTTTCCTGAAATTAATTGCAGTTTCTGAGAGAAGGTGCAGGCTATTGTGCCATCAGATGGAGGCAATTAGGAAGGAAACTGGCAGCTCATGCGAGTTCCCTCCTGTCTCTCCAAAGTCCCTGATAACTAATAGCCAGGAACAGCATTCTGGTTCAAAACTCGTCCCGGCCTTCAAATAAAAGTGTTTATTCTTCCCCAATTTAAGAGCATGTTCTCCATTTGCTTTCCCCAGAGGGGCATGTCAGAGGAAGATTTTGCTTGACTCCTTCATATTTTATCCTTATCAACCAAACGGAGCTGGAGAACTTTTAAAAACCTTAGAAAAGACAAGTCGCTAGCCTAGAAAAGGAAGCCTAAGATTGTCTTGGCTAGATGCATTGGAGAATGTGATTTAGTAAGAAGTGGATTGTTAGGTCCTACCCATAGCTACACACACATGCCTAAAAAGATACTTAAAGAATTGTCATAAGTGCTGTCTAAATCACAGGTGCCACCCTAGTTCTCAAAGGAGTACGCGTCTTCTAAACCAGTATCAGACCCCAGGTCAGGGTGGCCGCTGCACAATCACCTGGGGAGCTGGTCAGAAGCTTAGATCACAACCCCCCACCCCCACTGAACCCGAATCGGCAGCTGGGGCCCTGGAATCTACTTTAGCAAACTTCCCAGGTGGTTCCTATGGTTTGTTGTTGTTGTTGTTGTTTTGTTTTTAAGGCAACGTTAGCTTAAGAAAATGCAAAGGAGCAGTACTAACATCTTGCAAACCGTGGACGAGGTTGTCATGGTTTTGGTGAGTCTCCTACAACCTGACCGGTAGGTTCCTCTTTGTTCACATAGCCATAAACGAGCGTAAATCAAGACCCTTTTCTACTCTTCTTGACAGATGTGTGTTTTGTCTATTTAAGTCAAACCGAAGTCAGTGTAAGGTTGTTTCTTCTCTAGGCAAATTAGGGCAATGGGGTTCCGGTGGAGAAAGACAGTCACGCGTGCCTTCCGGCCACACCTGTGCGAGGCCCACCCATCATTTCCCCGCCGTTACTAAAGCCTTGCTTTTCACGAACTTAGGCGGGGCTAAACCATTACGTCCAAAGTTAGAGCCCTGCCCTTGGCCGACTCCCAAGGTCAGCTGCATAATAAGTTGGGCATATGTGAGAAGAGTTCAACTCTTACTCTCATTTTACTAGAATGGTTTTCTTTTTGAAAGTTACTTCAAAGTGCAGTTAAAATAAATAGCACAAGGAAGGCCTGTATATTCACAGGGGATTTCTGTGCTAATTCTAAAGGAAGAAGGTGATGTAACAAGTATTATTTTGAAATATGCATTAAGCCCTATAAACTTAATCCCAAGGTTTCTCTTCAACTGACTAATTGTTCTCTTTCGTGCTTTATTGCAAAATGCAGTTATTCATGGAAACGAATATGCTGCAGAACACATGCTGCTTTAAAAAACACACAGCAATGCCATCAAATGCTTAAAAGCCATTTTTAAAAGCTCAGCATACTTGTTCTTAGGATTTCACTTTCTAGAATATAAATGTCATAAGAGGACATGCGAAATTATAAATCAAAGACACCGTTAGAAAACATAGATGTGCATAAAATCCTTGCCTTCACCACCTGCCACCGTTTTTGGAAATGTTTTTAGTGATTCCCACGTGAAAGTGATAAAATTCAAAAAAGAATCCCTGAGGTCAGAAGTCACTCCGTATGTTTAACATATTTAAAAGGATTTCCACTTGCAACTCTGAGCACCTTAAACTATTGAACTCCCGTGAGCTCTGCCCTACAGTTTTAGGCTTCCAGCTCCAGTGTAGTGTGGTCCTGGCTAAATGCTGCAGGCAGGACCAGCTATGTAATCCGCCGGGGCCAGCACAGAATGAAGATGTGGGCTCCCTCCTCAGAAATTCATAAGATGGGGGGCGGATGTGGCTCAAATGGTTGGGTGTCCGTCTCCCATATGGAGGGACCTGGGTTCGATCCCTGGGACCTCCTGGTAAAAAAAAAAAAAAAACAAGGAAGACGAACACACACAGCAAGTGCAAACAGCGAGGGGGTGGGGAGAGATAAATAAATAAAATAAATCTTTAAAAAAAAAAAAAAGAAATTCATAAGATGTTCACGGTGGCAGCAGAAGGGCATTAAACCGAATGTGCGGTGGGGGGGTACGGCTGCTCAGACTGGGACCTGTGGGGACTGGACAGCCTGCAGGGCCCTGAAGCCCTTTTTTTCCCCTTAAAAACAGAGCTAACTGGTTTTTATTGAGCATCCCTGTGTGCCAAGCATATTGATACATTTTAAATAGATTATCTTTTTTTCAGTTATTACAACAGGCTTCATTGTACATGTTTTACTGATAATGAAATTGAAGCTTCAGATGTCTTTTTTTTTTTTTTACCACCAGAGTAGTCAATCTACTCTTTAATCTACTATTTTTAAAGTGATGGACACTGAAGTGATGCACGCCTTAGAGTCTGTGTGAATCATAATAAATGTACAACACAGATACAAGGTGCTAAAAATAGGGTGGGATAGGGTGTTAAGGAAAAATACACCTAATGGAAACTAGGGATGATAGTAAATTGTACTATTTTTATAATTTTTCATCAATTATAACAAAGGAAATTAGTCAAAAATTAGTACAATTACAAATAAAGTGCTGTCAGCAACTGCAGCAAACGCTGCACACAGGTGCCAGGGGCCGGTGTGGGCTGCTGGCTGGCGCTCTGTGTTTCAGGCATGCTTGCTCTGTAAACACGCGGCTCTAATAAGTTTTTTACCAAGCAGCCAAAGCAGCCAATCAGTTGATAGTTTTTTCATGGGCTATTTTGTCTCTGGCTTCTCTGGGTGTCCTAACCTGATTTCACTCAGCCTAAAAGCCTTATTCCAAATTGTAAAGTGGGTTTACCAATTTATAAAGGCAGAGTTTCCACTGGGAAACAGGTACACGAAACCTGATTTAGCCTGATTTTAGCTGCATTCATTCATTCGGTCATTCATTTGTTCTTGCAGACCCTTCTTAATGAGACAACCCTGGGAGTTCCTAATTAATTCTACTGGCCTCCCTGATGTAAATTTAGGGAATAGACACATTTTAAAAAAATGTACATTTATGTAATCTAAGCATCTTTTAAAATATGTATTAAAAAAAAAAAACGAAACGATGTAGGTGAAAAAGCATCCTGGGGATAACTGGTTATCTCCATCTCACAGAGCCAAAGTGTGCAGAAGAATTGAGGGACAGGGCTGGAAACTGCCACCTGCCAGCTCCTCAGGCCCCAAGCAGAGAGGACTCAAGCTTTGTGCTGCACCTCTGGGCCGGCTGCATGCGTGTTGACACACTTGGAGCCACGTTCAGGTTTTAAAACGTGGAAGTGCCACTCTGTTGTGGGATGCTGGGTCACTTGGTCTGCGTGGCCCGGGTCTCAGGGCTCGGTCGTGCCGTGTAAATGTCCCCACCTCCAAAGCACAGTCCCCATGAGCACATCCCAGCGCACTGTGGGGCCTTGTCCCTGCAAGCTGGTGGTGGTGGTGGCGGGGGGCGCGCTTTCCCGCCCGGCCTCAGGGAAGCCTGCTGCCCTTTCCAGGTTGGGAATTATCAATGGCACCGCGTCTCCTTCTCTGCCGTGGTCCTGGCTGGGGAAGGAGGACGTAGGTGAAGGACATGGGAAAAGAACAAGAGACGCCTGCGCAGCAATCTCAAAGCTCCAAGGCCGAGTCAAGAGGCTTGGGGCAGACGCAGGAGGGGGAGAGTTTGAGAAAGCGTCCTGCTTTGAAGAACTCATCAGACGCGCACCTGGGAAGCTCACTGGCACGGCTTGTTTACTCAGTTTCCCAGGCGGTGACAGGGACGAGGCGAGGAGAGGGCTGGCAGGAGGGAGGAGGGCGCGCGGCGCTGGCAGGCAGACGGCGCGGCCCCGCTCCTTCTCCTGGCTGCTCCCACAGCCCGGTCAGTGGAGTCACGCTCTTTCCCCCCACTTAGCAGGAGAAGCCCGCGCCCGGGGCGCCCCGAGGAGGAGGCCGGGGCCGAGGCAATGGTACTGTTTCAATAAAACCACGCTCTGCGGCCACAGGGCATTCCCACGGCCCCGGGCCCCGCAGGGCGCGCCTCGCGTCCCAGGTGCCCGGCTGCTCGCGCCTGTCCGCAGGGCACAGCCGTGCACCCGGGTGGCCGCACGGGCGGCGCGGGGACATCGCCCACCCCCGACGGCGCGGCGCTCTGTCCCCGCGCCCCCGACTCCCGGCCCGGGAGACCTGCGCCCCAGCCCTCGGGCCGGCCTCCCTGCCAGTCAGGGCCCTCCCAGCCAATGGCGCGGCCGCCTGTCACCCTCAGCCCACCCCTGGAGGCAGAGGGGCGGGCGCTGGCGGGATGAACTTTCCGGCGGAGTTGCGGCGGCCGCGCGGTGCCCGGCGGAGCTGCCCCGGCGCGGAGCGGGGAGCCTCGGCCAGCGCCCGGCGTGCGCCCCCGACCCGCAGCATGGAGCCCGGGGCGCCCGGCGCCGCGCTGACCCTCTGCCTCTGGCTGGCGGCCTGCGGGGGCTGCCTGGCGGCCGGGCCCGGCGCGGCGCGGCGGCTGGACGAGTCGCTGGCGGCCGGGAGCGTCCAGCGCGCCCGCTGCGCCTCCAGGTGCCTGAGCCTGCACATCACGCGCATCTCCGCCTTCTTCCAGCACTTCCAGGTACCGGCCCCCCTCCGCCCGCCGCGCCCCCCGCCTCGGCGCCCCGACTCCTCGCCGGGTTCGGCCGACGGACCCGGCTCTCCCGCGGCGGGGTTTCGCAGCCGGGTGCTCGGACCCTCCTCTCCAGCTCCTCCCTGCTCCCGAAACGCCAAAGAAGCCTGCAGCATCTCCTCTCCCGGCGGAGGAGGGAGGGCGGCTTCCTGCGCTTCCCCGGGGGCCGTGCGCATTTGTTGGTTGCCCCGGAGGCTTCGCGCGGGTGGCGAGTCCCGCAAAGTCCCCGGCGCTGCGGGGCGCGTCCCGAAGGCGCGCCCGGGGAACTGCGCGACGTGCCCAGCCCCGCAAGGGCCTACGAGCCGCCGCCACTTTTGTCTCTCCTGGCGATGGCCCGGAGCTCGCTGCCCCCAGGTCGAGCCCCAGGCAGGGCATTGGGCCGCCCGCGAAGTGCGTTCCGGGGTGCGTGCGTTGGAGCGGGGGTGGCTGTGCGCGCCCCCGAGCTTCAAGGTCTTCCTAATGAACAGCGCGGAGGTCGTGGGAGAGGCAGAGGATAGGGGGCGTAGAGGGGCCGTGCTTGTGTGCTCCGGAGAGCAGGCCCAGGTCCCTTACCTCTCCCGGGCAGGTCCTTTCAGCTGGAAGGCGGAGGAGCGAGTGGGTGTGTTGCGCGACCGCGGGTCTGGCCCGCAACAGCAGTCTTGCGCCTGCGGGGTGCCGGATCTTGGGGCCCGGGTGCCTGTGGGCGCCCTCGAGCCGCGCCCTAACTCCGCCCGCGCTGGGCGCACAGCTGCCCTCGCAGCAGATCCGAGCGCTGAACCCATAGCCCGCCGCCTGATTTCCCTCGCCTGTCATCGTTCTCTCCCTCGCCCACTCGTCTCTATCCGGAGCTTTTCACCTGTTCCAAGCTCCCAACTTCTCCATGGGGGTGAGCCTCCCACCCACTGGGAGGGCCTCGGGGGGAGAGCGGGGGCTACAACCTGGGCGGGAAACATGGGGCCCCCGGAAGGGCCCTGGGAATTCAGGGGGAGAGGAGGCGCTTTGGACGTCGCTGGAGTCGGGGTGATTGTAGCCCTCCGGGAGGTACTTGCTGGCTCGCCAGCTAATGAAACCTCACGCGGGGTGGCAGAGGGGGAGCTCTACGAAGCGTGAGTCAGCTCGCGCAGTTTGCGGGTGCAGGAGTGTGTGGTTTTGTCTGTTCCTAGCGGGTTCCAGAGAAGCGCACACGCTCGGCCGTCCTCCCGGGCTCGGGAGCAAGAGCACCGAGGGCGCACCCCAGGGAGGTGTGTGGGGGGTGAGATCGCGCGGGCGTCCTGGCCCCAGAGAGGGCTAGTCCCCACAGACCCGGCTTCCAAACCGCCTGCCCCACCCCGAAAGTCACCCCTGAGACGAAGCGGCACTGCTGTTTACGCGGCAGAAGGCAGAACTAAACGGCTCATTCCCGGGGAGGAAGAGTGTCACTTATTTAATGGAATTGTCAGTTGCTCTAATTTATCTGTTTTACAGTTTCCCCGGCTAAAGAAATAGTTTAGATCAAGCCAATCCCGGTGAAAAGGCTTTTCTTCTGGTCCCTTGGCATGGCTTCTCTTCTGAAGAAAAACTGCTGACAGAGTACACATTGCCAGACAATCGTGATTACGTTTTAATTAGCTGGGGCGAAATAAGCTGCAAACTACTCAGTTAGGACTTAATAACTGCTGCTTTTCTAATCAATTGCAAAGCCATTCTGGGAGTTTCAACCCTAACCTGGTAATGCCTGTCTGATATATCTAAATTACAGGGATTAAGCTTTCTCAAGGTGTGAACAGTTCGCAGCACTGGCTCCTTATACAACCACAAGCTCCCCTGCCACTCGCTCTCATAACTGGGAGGATGGCGGAGGAACCAGGCTGTTGCCAGCCCCTTCTTCTGCGTGTGCCATTTCTTAGACAGGATGGGCTGGGAAAGCCTTGGCAAGACCATCTTCTGTCAGGGCTTCCCGATCCACCAGCCTGTGCAGATGCCCCCAAGAAGCAGCCTGTTTCTGGAGCAGACGCTGATTTCCAACTTCTGCAGGGGTCTAGGCCCCCTTGTAAGGGTGGGGAGGGGCTGCCTCCCCCCTCCCCTCCATCCTCCCCCTCCCTCTCCATCCTCCCCCTCCCTCTCCATCCTCCCCCTCCCTCTCCATCCTCCCCCTCCCTCTCCATCCTCCCCCTCCCTCTCCATCCTCCCCCCTCCCCCTCCATCCTCCCCCCTCCCCCTCCATCCTCCCCCCTCCCCCTCCATCCTCCCCCCTCCCCCTCCATCCTCCCCCCTCCCCCTCCATCCTTCATCCTCCACCTCCTTGAAGAGAGTGTGGACTTTCAGGTGTGAATGCTGCCGAGCCTGGGCTAGAAAGAAAC